>JADLZN010004555.1:0-234419 GCA_018155175.1 Sinocyclocheilus anophthalmus
TGTTTATTATAAGTGTGCACTGCAGGCTGCCACTTTAAATGTTCAAGCTCTTTAAAGTCGGGTGGATTTTGATTGGCTGTCAGTGTTTTTATTGTTTATCGGCTGGAAAAAAAAAAGTGATTTCAACAATATCGTTAATCTGTTTCGTTACCGTTACAACTGTGGTAAGGACGTCACTATTCTCACAGAATTAGAATGATTAGTTTTCGTCCTTGGTGTGAACGGGCCTAAAGAATCTTTCGAATAAAATATGTGTGGATTAGAGATATTTTGACAACAAATAGTTCTATTGTTTTATACAGGAGAATTTGGTTTTGGCTCTTAACTCTGCCTCGGCTATTGGCTGCACGGTGGTCAACATCGATGCTCAGGACATGAAAGCAGGAACCCCTCATCTCGTGCTTGGCCTCCTTTGGCAAATCATAAAAATCGGTCTCTTCGCTGCCATTGAGATCTCACGCAATGAAGGTCATTACTCTGCTGTAATAGCCAAAATTGAGTTGTTTATAATCATGGAGCTGTCCAATAGGGTACTGATTGCTGCCATAAATAAATAAAAGCATGCATGTACATGAGTGACTGATTTATGCCTCTCAAGAGGTTTCAGTAACACATGTCTGTGTATTTATGCCTGTGTAGCTCTAATTGCTTTGCTGGATGAGTCAGAGGAGCTGGATCACCTGATGTCAATGTCACCCGAGGACCTTTTGCTGCGATGGGTCAACTATCACCTCAAAGCTGCTGGCTGGCAACAGATCAGAAACTTCAGTGACGATATTAAGGTAATTTATAAGCTTTATCACAGAAGTCATCATTATCAGTTGTTACTGGAAATTTACATAATTCCATTAGAACTAGGCTTTGGACTGAATTTGACAACACACACACACATAAATTAAATAAATAAATAAATTAGTGCGGTCAATCTGTTAAAAAATGAACTAATTAATCGCATCTTTTTCTGAAATTAATCGTGATTAATCCCACCTAACATTAAAGTTTTTAAATAAACTTTTATATTGCAATAATTTCACATTCAATCTTCAAAATAATGAACAAACAACATAAAACAGTATATTTTTTATAGTGTGAATGACATATTATGATGCAGGCAAGTATCACTGATAACCAATACTACTGATGCTCTAGAAATTTTTGTTTATATAAATATGTTTTATATCAATATTTAACGATTGACTATAGCCTTCAACATTACAGTATAATTGAGAGCTATCAATTTTTTATTTATTAGACTTAAAAAAATAACTTCTAATTAAAGTGAACTTAAAACAACTTCACAAACCCTTATAATACAAACACGATTCCAAAAAAGTTGGGACACTGTACAAATTGTGTATAAAAACAGAATGCAATGATGTGGATGTTTCACATTTCAATATTTTATTCAGAATACAACATAGATGACATATCAAATGTTTAAACTGAGAAAAAATGTATCATTTTAAGGGAAAAATAAGTGATTTTAAATTTCATGGCATCAACAAATCTCAAAAAAGTTGGGACAAGGCCATGTTTACCACTGTGTGGCATCCCCTTTTCTTTTTATATGTTTTAGTTGGCGTTGCTGTCTGTTAAGGGGGGAACAGGGGTGAACTAGACCTTTAAGCCCAAATTATACTTAGTTTTTTTTACGCACGTAACATCCGGAGAGAAATAGTGCAGACACTGGACGATAATGAAACTTTCCAGCACACGTGTTGAGTGCCTGTGTTCGTGCATGCTATATAATGGAGTATACTTTTAAAAAAGGCAAGGCATTTGACTGTGTGCATAATATATATATATATATATTGGATTTATTGTGTAGTAAACATGCTGGACGAAGCTGAGCTACAAGGTCTGTTTTTACGACTTTGCCAAAATCGGACTGATCTGATTTCAGCCGGTCTACAGCTAATTTTTTTTTAAACTTTATCGTTGAAAACAGCTAATTTTTGCACATCTGTTGGGTTAATTTACAGACTTCACATTTAATGTTAATACTGTTCAGTTGAAATATTGTCTCTCCAGTCAGAAAGGACAGAGATGATAAAGTAGTCTAACTCTGGGTTGAAGGGTAATCCCTAAAACACATAAATAAACCCAGTCACACTGTTTTGGTGTCAAGCATAGTCTTTCACAACACTGCAGGATCCCCAGCTGGATGGAGAGGCATGATTTCCTAAAATGTAACTAGATCAGAAGGCAAGTCAGAGAGATGCTATTTTTACATGGCATCTGTACTGGCTGATAGAAGTTAGACGTTGAGGGAGTCCAGATAGAGACCAATGAAATGTGATTTTGTGCTGTGGATGTGGACACAGTGTAAACACCTGCTCTCATCTGAGATCATGCATGATCATTATTGTGAGAAGCCGTAATAGTTCATTATATTATGTAATTAAGATTCATAACTGGACTTTACTTAAATTTTTTTTCTTTTAACCCATTTTATGCTCACTTTATTTCCATTTTAATATTTTCTTGTTTTAATATTGAAAGTTTATTTCCATAAAGTTTCTTTATTGTCATCTATGGTTCCATAAAAAAAAAAATGTACCATCAAATGAAACCTTTCTATTGTGACAAAAGGTTCTTGATATGAAAATGTTCTTCACCTAAGAAAAAAATAATTAATAACAAAATATATAAAAAAGATAATAAAAATCTAATTAAAGTACAAATGCATATTTAAAATTTTATATTTAAGAACTGTCACAATGACTTTACAGTTTTATTTTCATGTTCTCTTGCTCATTTAGCTTTAATTTTTTATTTTATTTAATCACAGATAAAAAAATTTCATCGCTTTATGTTCATTTATGAAACACTTTCTAACTATTTAGCATTATATAAAAGTCTCTGTAAATTGGTTTGCTGATGTAAACGGCACAATTTCATCAAAAGACAAATGAGACGATGAATCCAATGTTATAAAGTTTATTTATATAACTACAGAAAGAAAGTATGAAACAAATTAACAAAGCAAGTCAAATCGAAGTATAAAGGCTTTTTTCTCTTACGTACAGTGATAGTGACTTTACAAGTCCACAGTGTCAACAGAACAATTCTCTAAAATCACTATGTTATAAGAAAATAATCTGTGAATAAATATAAGATACATTTGAAAAGTACAATAATTTGCTCCTCATCGAGTTCATTAGTAAGTTCACCATTCTGGCAGACTTAGACATCAGGGTTTGAAACCTAATTTTCTGTAAAAATACATCTCTGTTATACCTCTTTTAGCTTGTTCGTCAGCACAGCAATGAATTATAACAAAATGTGACAGTCTACATCCTGCCCAGCAGTGAAGAACCCATTGGACTGTGCAATCTTAAGCAGGCACAAGGGATTAGTCTATTAAAATGGAATCAGACATGGTACGTCCTCTGTTTCTTTGTCAAGTTCATTACAGATGAAACCTCACCAGTCCTCAAGTCTCATACAATAAAAAAGGAATTTGCATAAGCATTTAAGTGGTTTCTAAAATCTTCCAACATGCTACAAATTTGCTCTTGCAGAGGAGCAAAACAATCACTGTGCCAGTGTTACTCAACTGGAATCTGCACATAAATGCATAACTACTATAGGTTAACGGCTGTGAATGAGGAATTTAACAGGAAATACATTGAATTCCAGTCCTGTCATCCTTCAGGCCTTCCTCTCTCTCTCTCTCATTGTGCTGAGTCTGAGTCACTGGAGTCCAGACTAGCCTGTGCAGACGCGGTGCGGCAGCTCTGCGTGGATCCTGCGTGGTGCAAAGTCTGTGTGCTTCTCCTGAGACTCTCCAGTGACTGAAGGAAGGACCGTCTCGCCCTTTCTTCCTCCAGAGGCGAAGCCCCTTCCTCCTCCACTTCAGCGATCTCTGCAAAAGTCACCGGCTGGGTCTTAAAGCGGGCGTCTCGGGGCCGCCGGGGCCGGTTTCGGCCCCGAGCCAGACACTTGGGGACGGGTAGCTGCTGGGGAAACTCCTCCATGGCGGACGCCAAAATGTGTGCAGGTAGAACGGCGAAACCCACAGTCTCCATCGGACGTGCAGCCATGTATCTGGATGGCAAGGGTTGAGTGTTCGGCTTCTGAGATGTTTGGAGAGGCTTGCAATTCTCCAGGTCTCCCTGTGGTGAAGGATTCCAAGTAGCTTTGCTTGTATCCTTCCTGTCAATATTTGACAGAAGGTGAAGCAAACAAATGGCTTGAGAAGAAGATGAGTGAGGTGAATCTCAGTTCTCTCTGTCTGTATCTGTCTGTGGTTTATGAGCGTGCCACTGACAGCTCTGGCTTTTATACTGCTTCACTCCCCAAACATCTCCCCACTCCGCTCTGGCTCCGCCCACCCACTGTGAAGCGTCATGGTTCCGGCTGCCATACCAGTCCCTCCGAGTCAGATCCTTGAAATAAATGCCAGCCAGAGAGGGAGTTGGGAAAGAGGAGAGGCGGGAGGGGCCGGAGGGAAGAAGATATATGCAGCTCTAACAGAGAGAATCAGAAAAGGGAGAAATAAACAAATGGCCAGGAACAGAAAAATGGGGAGTGAGAGGTCATGGGAAAGAAGAGATAAAAAAAAAAAAAAAAAAACCAAAGATAGTAGAGCAAAACCTTTGGAGAAATGTACACAACATACTGTACAAATACATGTGGGGGGCAAATCTCACTAAAACATGTTCAGGTCATATCAAAATAAAAAGAAGAAAAAACACTGTACATTTTATTTGCAATTCTCATTATTCTCAATTATCGTTATACTGTAAAAAAATAAATAAAAATAAAAATTATACTTAAAGGGGATAGTCACAAAAAAAATTAAAATTACCTAATGATAGCCATCCTAGGAGTATATGACTTTCTTCTTTCAGACAAATCCAATCGGAATTATATAAAAAAATCCTGGCTCTTCCAAGTTTTTTTAATGGAAGATCAATAGTTCAATAGAAGGTCCAAAAAAAAGTGCGTCTATCCATCATAATAAGTGCTCCACATGGCTCCGGGGGGTTAAAAAATAAAGGCCTCCTGAAGTGAATCGATCCGTTTTTGTACGAAAAATATCCATATTAAAAACTTAATAAACAAGTGATCTCTATAACAGTGATCCACAATAGAACGCCGTTCCAGCGGATGACGTAGAACGTAGGTGTAGTGTAAGCTCCGGTGAGAAGCGACGAATGTGAAAGCATTGTTAAACAAAGGAAACTTTGCTTCCTTTGCTCCTGTAAACAAACCTTGGTTCTCGTGAGACTAGCATATTCTCACAGGACCTCAGGGGCGTGTCTAGAACATTTTAAATGGGGGGTATAGGTTAATTAGGTTAATATTTTTGGGTTGAATAAAATCAAATAAATTAAACGTTACCATGAGAAATTGTACATATTCAATGAACAAAAACACTTAAAGGAACCTAAAGGCTTTACTCAAATAAAAACACTTTCATCATCCTCATGACAGTACATGCTGGTTTTGTCTCATATCTAAAGGCTGCAACACACCAGTTTTTGTTCCGTGCTGAGTTATACAGTCGAATCCTTTCATTATCACTAAAGAAGTGTATAAACACAATGTAAAATAATAGATTGATCGTGAAGAGCAAGGATTCATTGTTCACAACAGACATTGTGAGATCGCGCTTGACAAGAGTGACAGATTTTAAGGATATAAAGGGACAGCGCTCTTTGCGGGTTTAGGATGTGAAAATCCATTACAAATGCAGAAACTTTGTTTTTCGGCATTTTCGTCTCCGCACACACTTGCAAGTTTCGGGAAGACATCACATAGTTTAGCGGAATTCACTATTGAAATAACAGTGATTGACATAGGATAATGCGGGACAAAATTAAACAGGCCTGGTTATACGCTTTTAATGCAGCAACTACAGGTGCATCTCAATAAATTAGAGTCGTGGAAAAGTTATTATTTCAGTAATTTAACTCAATTGTGAAACTCGTGTATTAAATAAAATCAATGCACACAGACTGTAGTAGTTTAAGTCTTTGGTTCTTTTAATTGTGATGATTTGGCTCACATTTCACAAAAACCCAACAATTCACTATCTCAACAAATTAAAATATGGTGACATGCCAATCAGCTAATCAACTCAAAACACCTGCAAAGGTTTCCTGAGCCTTCAAAATGGTCTCTCAGTTTGGTTCACTAGGCTTACACAATCATGGGGAAGACTGCTGAACAGACAGTTGTCCATAAGACAATAATTGACACCCTTCACAATGAGGGTAAGCCACAAACATCCATTGCCAAAGAAGCTGGCTGTTCACAGATGCTGTATCCAAGCATGTTAACAGAAAGTTGAGTGGAAGGAAAAAGTATGGAAGAAAAAGATGCACAACCACCGAGAGAGGAAACCGCAGCCTATGAGGATTGTCAAGCAAAATCAATACAAGAATTTGAGTGAACTTCACAAGGAAATGGACTGAGGCTGGGGTCAAGGCAACAAAAGCCACCACACACAGACGTGTCAAGACAGTGGTGTTGTCTTAGTCATTTTGTTAAGCCACTCCTGAACCACAGACACCGTCAGAGACGTCTTACCTGGGCTAAGGAGAAGAAGAACTGGAATGTTGCCCAGTGGTCCAAAGTCCTCTTTCAGATGAAAGTAAATTTTACATGTCATTTGGAAATCAAGGTCCCAGAGTATGGAGGAAGAGTGGAGAAGTCCTCAGCCCAAGTTGCTGACGTCAGTCGTTAGTTTCCACAGTCGTGATGATTTGGGGTGCAATGTCATCTGCTGGTGTTTGTCCATTGTGTTTTTTTAAAACCAATGTCACTGCACCCGTTTAGCAAGAAATGTTGGAGTACTTCATGCTTCATTCTGCTGACCAGCTTTTTGAAGTTGCTGATTTCATTTTCCAGCAGGACTCCAGTGGGCACCTGCCCACACTGCCAAAAGCACCAAAAGTTAAATGAACCATGGTGTTGGTGTGCTTGACTGGCCAGCAAACTCGGCTGACCTGAACCCCATGGAGAATCTATGCGGTATTGTCAAGAGGAAAATGAGAACAAGAGACCAAAAAATGCAGATGAACTGAAGTCCACTGTCAAAGAAACCTGGGCTTCCAACCACCTCAGCAGTGCCACAAACTGATCACCTCCATGCCACCCCGAATTGAGGCAGTAATTAAAGCAAACGGAGCCCCTACCAAGTATTGAGTACATGTACAGTAATGAACATACTTTCCGTGTATATACAACAAAATACAAGTGCACTAAATAAAATAATTTAATAAACATTTACAATACGCACTTTACTCAAATAAGTATTAAATAATAAATAACTACAGAAGGCTAACTATAATCAGCTTGCTTTCATTTAGTGAGAAAAGCCTTTAAAAAGGCTCTTCTGGTTTCAATGAGGCAAGGACAAAGTATTGAACAGGCACACAAACAATAATCTGAACGAAAGCAGAGCCAAGTCATAAAGAGAACACAGTCTATTTACAAGTGCATGTCTAAGGTTGTGTGAGAAACAAAGGAAATCCGTTGAGGATACATTTGTCATTTAGATAACTCTATAGAAACTGCCTAAAATTAAGTATATAGAAGAAACCCGCCTTAGGCAGCTGCCTAGCATCTGCCACTGATGCAGTTAGAAATTTAATAAAAAACAAGCCAATCACAAGACATCTGGTAGGGGGGGGGCAACCAGATTTAAGTGGGGGATGTTGCCACACCTGAAACAACATGAGACCCGGCCCTGCAGAACCTTACGACACACCTACATCCTAAATTAATCGCGGGAAGCCACTCTCTCATGAAAATGTGTATGACCAGTTAGCGGAAACACTAGGAGCTTAATGTGTATTGAGTTTTACATTTTTATGGAATGTGGATGTAAACTTTTTGGATTCTTTGGACTTTATTGAAAAATTACACCCGTTTCACCTGCATTATAAACTTGGAAGCGTCAGGACATTTTAATATAACCTCCGATTGTATTTGGCTGAAAGAAAAAGTCATATACACTAGGATGACTCGAGGGTGAGTAAATAGGGGTAATTTAAATTTTTGGTGAAAAATCCCTTTAAGCCAAAAATACTACCGTTATGTGTGTATATAATATACAGTGGGTACGGAAAGTACTCAGACCCCCTTAAATTTTTCACTCTTTGTATATTGCAGCATTGCTAAAATCATTTAAGTTAATTTTTTCCCTCATTAATGTACACACAGCACCCTATATTGACAGAAAAACACAGAATTGTTGACATTTTGGCAGATTTATTAAAAAAGAAAAACTGAAAATATCACATGGTCCTAAGTATTCAGACCTTTGCTGTGACACTCATATATTTAACTCAGGTGCTGTTCATTTCTTCTGATCATCTTTGAGATGGTTCTACACCTTCATTTGAGTCCAGCTGTGTTGATTATACTGATTGGACTTGATTAGGAAAGCCACACACCTGTCTATATTAAGACCTTACAGCTCACAGTGCATGTCAGAGAAAATGAGAATCATGAGGTCAAAGGAAACTGCCTGAAGAGCTCAGAGACAGAGATTGTGCAAGGCACAGACTGGCCAGGTTACAAAAAAATTCTGCTGCACTTAAGGTTTCTAAGAGCACAGTGACTTCCATAATCCTTAAATGGAAGACGTTGGGACGACCAGAACCCTTCCTAGAGCTGGCACTCTGGCCAAACTGAGCTATCGGGGGAGAAGAGCCTTGTGAGAGAGGTAAAGAAGAACCCAAAGATCACTGTGGCTGAGCTCCAGAGATGCAGTCGGGAGATGGGAGAAAGTTGTCGAAAGTCAACCATCCTGCAGCCCTCCACCAGTCGGGGCTTTATGGCAGAATGGCACGACGGAAGCCTCTCCTTAGTGCAAGACACATGAAAGACCGCATGGAGTTTGCTAAAAAAACACCTGAAGGACTCCAAGATGGTGAGAAATAAGATTCTCGGGTCTGATGAGACCAAGATAGAACTTTTGGCCTTAATTCTAAGCAGTATGTATGGAGAAAACCAGGCACTGCTCACCTGTCCAACAGTGTGAAGCATGGTGGTGGCAGCATCATGCTGTTGGGGTGTTTTTTAGCTGCAGGGACAGGATGACTGGTTGCAAACGAGGGAAAGATGAATGCGGCCAAGTACCGGGATATCCTGGACGAAAACCTTCTCAAGAGTGCTCAGGACCTCAGACTGGGCGGAAGGTTTACCTTCCAACAAGACAATGCCTTCCCTAAGCACACAGCTAAAATAACGACGGAGTGGCTTCACAACAACTCTGTGACTGTCTTGAATGGCCCAGCCAGAGCCCTGACTTAAACCCAATTGAGCATCTCTGGAGAGACCTAAAAATTGCTGTCCACCAACGTTTACCATCCAAAATGACAGAACTGGAGAGGATCTGCAAGAAGGAATAGCAGAGGATCCCCAAATCCAGGTGTGAAAAAACTTGTTGCATCTTTCCCAAAAAGACTCATGGCTGTATAGATCAAAAGGGTGCTTCTACTAAATACTGAGCAAAGGGTCTGAATACTTAGACCATGTGATTTCAGTTTTTCTTTTTTAATAAATATACAAAAATGTCAACAATTCTGTGTTTTACTGTCAATATGGGGTGCTGTGTGTCATTAATGAGGAAAAAAAAGTAACTTAAATGATTTGAGCAAATGCTGCAATATAACAAAGAGTGACAAATTTAAGGGGGTTTGAATACTTCCGTACCCACTGTATATTACAACACACACACCACACACACACACCACACACAAACACACACACATCTATCTATAGATATTATAAAATGTGCTTAATTGTCATCAGTTGCAATGAAAAAAAAATAAAGGTCCTGAAAATCTAAAATAATAATCATTTAAAAATAGAAAGTATATGTATTTACATATATGTTTTTAAAGACTTCTTTCACATATAGAATATATTTTTAAAGCAAAGTGAATGATGATGCCACCTTTTCAAGTTGGCCATATAAGGACATGGAGGTTGATGATCTATGAACTATATATTTCTTTTACTAGAGGTGTTGTAAGCTCAGCAACAAGAATCTCTCTGTAGTGCCACAACCATGATCTCACCACCGTAATGAGTTTAGCTTTCATCAGTCTCTCACTCTTCCTCACTCTCTTCCTGTGCTATTTAGATTTGTCATTAACCCTCGAACGGTTCATGCCAGACATGTCTGATGAGCCCAGAGACATTTTGGGAGCAGTGTGAAACTGGGGGCTGGACATTGTGACAACACAACATGGCGTCTCCCATAACGGTGCCACCTCACTTACTCTCAACACACTCATTCTCGTCCCGTATATCAGACGTCAAGGGGTTACCATAAAGTCCGCTCTAAGTAACATCTATTTTGGGACGGAGAGGCCAGCTCTCAGACACTTGGAGACATGCATGTTTATCCACCCGCTAAGGTATTATCAGTCACGTGACATCATGTGATGATGTCAAGGACTACTACACACACCACGTTTTGCAGGAACACGTCAAGTTGATTAATAGCTTGTCTCTAGACTAAAGCAGAAGGGATGTACAAGACAGCAAAGACGTATGTCTTTGCAAAGCAAATTGCACGTACGCCGGTGTCACATGATGCCTTTGAAACAATAAAGCACCCTCTTTATAAACTGTTTTTGTAACTAAACAACACCAAAAAAAATAAATAAATACAAAATAAAAAGGCATTTCTCTGCATGTATAAACATTTTTACAGATTGGTCTCCACCATGAAAAAAAACAGTGATATGCCAGCCAAAGAGATGAAAGATAGCCATAACCATCTTTATACCTGCATGATCAGCAACAGCTGCTGGTATTTTGAATACTTTAAATAAATAGAGCAAGGGACAGCTGGGTAATCCTGAACAAACGGAACAAGAGCCCCTCTTCATCCTCAAGCTCAGACCTCTTGCCAATGTCACAGAAGCAAAAAAAAGGTTTACAAATCAATATAGTCTCATTACAACTCACAACTATTTTCTGTTTTGCTAAACTGGTGGCAACTTTTTTTTTTATCTCATTTGTACGTTTTTGTACTTGCTCACACTTATCTTTTTTCTTGCAAATTGTAATGTTTTCTTGCAAAATCACATTGCATGCTATGTACAAAAAAAAAGATCAGTGTTTTAAATGTTTTTTTTATTACGTTTATTTTTTAAATATGTAAAAATAAATTTATTTTTCATTTCAATGATAGACCAAATCTGTTTTGTAGTGATGCCTTGTACACATGTACTTCTTTTATAAGGAGGTTTGTTCACTCAAACAGTGGAGATAAAGGCTTTGATGAATAATATTGTAAGGTCCGCGCACCTGGTCCAAGGAAGGTATCCAGTGGCGGCTGAAGGTCTCTTGCGTGTTCGGTCTTTTAGCGCGCAGAGTTATTCAATTTAGGTTTAACTCAATCTGACTCCATTTTAATATCTGAATTCTAATTTAGGTTGAAAGGCACATTGATTGTTTGTCGGTCTCTGATTATTCTTACAATCGATTATTCTAATTAACTCTTTACTCTGTATTTTTTTCTCGTTCACTAGGAATCTATGTCGCTTAGGATGCCTCATGGCGCTATGTGTGGGCTCCACGATCACAAACTCGCCAGTTTGATCCTTATTCAGAGGTTTATGGCTAATACTATTTACTTTAAATAGTAGATTTGTTTAGCCCCCTACAATTACCCATGTAATGCTCAACAATAATCAGCGGTTCTTCTAGACCCTTAGTCTAGACCCCGATAGTTATTATAACCACGTACAACTTAATTAACACTCCAAATATTAATCAGCGGTTCTTCTAGACCCTTAGTCTAGACCCCGATAGTTATTATAACCACGTACAACTTAATTAACACTCCAAATATTAATCAGCGGTTCTTCTAGACCCTTAGTCTAGACCCCGATAGTTATTATAACCACGTACAACTTAATTAAAGCTGAAATCATACACATGGTTAACGTAACTGAGCACAACTTAAACTAAGTTCAAGCGGTTAGTCAGAAACCCATAACCTCACCTGATATGCCCATGCTCCATCTAACCTGAGATATAGTATGCACTTAACCCTGGACGCAGATTTGCGTAAACATACGCCTTCACTTAATCTACTTGAGAAAATAACTCCAGAGTAATCAGAATGAATTAAATGTAACAATTTATTATCAGTCAGGTAAATATGTATTATGCCAATTATCTCCACAGCCAATTCAACGATATCAAATCAATACAAGACATCAAACTCTCAAAGACGAATCTAAGAGTAAAATGCATAACTGAGATTAAATATATTAGATGTATTAGAAAAATACATAGTACAGAGTATGTGGAGATACTCTGTACTACGGGCATTCTGGCTACAGAATCAACCTGACCCTTTTGCTGCAATCCTTTAAATAAAAAACCAAGATAAAACATCCTCCAAATGGAGACCTGTACAAACAATTGGAATTTGCATTAAGCCAGGTCCCAGACCTGGGTGGTCTAATGGGAACAAAAGGTAATTTGCATGGGATTGCTCTCTACGGTGATCAAAGTTTCTCTTAACTCTTAGGATCTGTATTATCTTTTAGTAAGATTAAGACCATTGTACCACTTGCCCTGAAACTATTCAAATGAAACCAAACATGACTGTAAATCTTATTTGCATTCATATAGAACATTATATTCTTGACCAGTTTGAGTGAATCCAGTGGAGGGAGGAGATGAAAAGGCACAGATACATATGTGAGAGAGGCGTATCCCGCACCACCCCTCTGTGGGGTGTCCTGAAGATGCCAGTGCATTGTTTGCCTCTCAGGAGATCAAAGTATTATAGTTTCTTTTATCCTTACATTTTCTACCATACAAAAACTGCAAATGACTTTTGTTAAATGTACCATTGGTTTTATCCATTAAAAAAAAAAAAAAAAAAAACAGGTAAGAAAAGCCTTTCTTGGAGAATTTTTGAAAACTTGTGGTAGACAAACCTAAAACAAAACAAACCTACTTGATGAGTTCACCCACAGTATTAACATAATATTAATTGTAATGCACAAATATATATATATATATATATAATAGGTAATGCACAACGCACACACCGTATATCTATATTATACATTACTGGTTGGTGTCCAGCATTATTCTCACAGTCTTGAAAAACCTGGATTCATGACCTAGACCTGGAAAAGTCATGGAAATTTACAAAATAATAATAAAAAAAAACTTCAAACCTTTATATAACCTTTAAATCACAACGACTGAAAAAGTCAAGGAAATCCATTCAAAACAATTATGGAACATTTATTTATTTATAATTGTTTTATTTTTAATGTGATTTTTTTTTTTCCATCGACTTTGACAGTGGGAGCCTTGGAGTGTAAAATGTCGAGAACATGGCCTTACCGATGGGGCTGCGGGGCAGGGAAGAAGGAACAGAAAAAACACTGGTTTATGTAAAATAAAAAAAAAAAAAAACACAAAAAAAAAATTTTAAATAGTAAGTAAAATTGTTTAATTACTATTTGTTTCCACTCGTTTGGCCATCAATCTCCAGGGGAAAAACGACTAGAGTTAAATAGTGACAGAGGAGATGGAATTCAAAGATATGGAGCTGGGGGGGGGGGGGGGGGGAATTGCCTTGACCAAAAAAACTAGTCACACATTGCACCATTACATTAAATGATAACGTACAGTAACAGTGAGAAAGTGACATCTATCCAAAGCTATAAATGTCCATGTTGGCTCAGGGCCACTGCAGCTTGATTTGTTTCTCTTGTGCTTATAAGTAGGATAAACAAATTTGTTTTCACGTTAAGTAGTGTGTCTGTTAACATGATAAAAAAAGAGGTGAAAATACCGCTGAGCCACTTTATTAATTTTTTTTGGACTTGGCCTAGAATACATTACAGCGAGCGAAAAGCCATATATTTATAGCACAACATAACTTTCAAAATTAGCAGAGGCAACATACTGACTTCTCCATCACGCACCAAAACATTCCCAGTCCTGTAATGGACAGCACATAAACATAAGCTACTTATATTAACTCAATAGGTTATTTATTTTAACCAACTCAAATATGTCAGTTTATATAACTTGGTTTCAAGATATACAACAGAATGAAAAGTATAAAGTAACACTTTAAAAATGCTAGATTTTTGATTACTTAAAATGAGATGGATGATACAGATAATTAATTTTATGCCAGGGCTGATAACCGATAAACTGACAATATTAAAGCATGAATAATTAAAACCCAATGTCAATGATACTGATAAATAAAATAAAAAAACAGATATATTGTGCATCCCTATGTGTAAACAGTCAGAAATTAGATATACGGCAAACATGATCATATCAGGGTCTAATATGGATTCCTAGATATGCCTCCACAAAGCTATATTCAGTCCATGTCTTCCTGGAAGTATTGAAACAAATAACAATTAATTAGCTCTGTTGCATGCTGTATTGTGGGAGTAAACATTATCCTGATCTAGATGTGTCGTGGCGAGCGCAATGTACTTGGAGGGGATGTTGTTTTTGTTCCAGTGTTCTGCTGGGAAAAGGAGGAGTTTTCCCCTGATGGAGGAACTGATGGAGAACTGGGTCTTAGTATTGGTAGGAATGAGAAAACCAGGGATGGAGCACAGGCCTCGACTTCAACAGACAAACCACTACCAATGTCTAATGGATTTGTGCCCATGCCTTGAATGTTGCTGTTAGCCTTATGTGTCTAGACTTGCGATGCAGCTCTCTAATCTGGGAATTAAGAGAAGAGGAAACGTGTCGTCATGAAGTTCAAGCACAAGTCGGCCAAGGGAGACAAAAAGTTGTGGACTTTGCATCCAAGAACACAGCCCATGTTGCTCATGTCACCTCAAATCTTTCACAGAAAAGGAACGATTTCCAGACATTTCTGCTGAAAATTGCTGTCATTACGAACAATCCTTTTGGCTCTAAGTCCAACTCATATGACAAAAAGGGGTCGAGAGGCATGGTTTGCATGACTCTGATGTAACATGAACCTTGCGTTGGACACAAGGGACCAGTTCCAAATCTCAGACAGGTGCTAATAATAAATCCATGTGGTCTTGTTAATAAAAAGCCACTGAAGGGCTACTGGGAGTGAGGATCCTGGCAGGACATGGGTCACTGGACTTGGCTGTTATTTTTATTTTGTTTTGCCCACTGGTCTTTCGGTTATGATCCTAGTGCAACTGAGAAATGCTAAAAGCATTCTGGACACCATGCCAGAAGGTTAGTTAAAGGTGCTTTGGCCAGCAATACTGTGAATCTTTCAGTGTCATCTTGAAAATCAATCTATGTTAAAGTGATAGTTCACCTAAAATTGAAAATTCTGTCATCAGTTACTCATCCACATGTTGTTCCAAACCTGTAAGACATTCGTTCATCTTAAGAACACACAATGAAATATGTTTAATGCAAATCTGAGAGATTTCTGTCCCTCCATTGAAAGACCATGTCATCAAAACTTCAAAAAAATTTAATAAAAAGATTGAAAAAGTTTGTAAAAAGATTGTAAAAGTAAATGAATGAAGCAGCTTAGTCGTCTGAAGAGATGCAATCGCTTTATATGGAGAACAGATTTAATTTAGGCTTTTGTTCGCATATAAACATTGATCAACATAAAAACATCAAATATGGTAAACAGAAGCTCAAACGTGTTTGTGTGACATGTGAAAACAAACCTGGTGGTTCTTGAGGGAAAGTGAACATATTTGAGTGACATGTGAGAACAAACCTTATTGGTTCTTGCGGAAACTTGAATGTTCTCGCATAAAACACGTGAAAAACAAACCCCATTGGTTGTTGTGGAAACTTTAACATGTTTGCATGACATGTGAGAACAAACCGCATTGGTTCTTGCGTGACAACCACACTCTTAAAAATAAAGGTGCTTTAAAGGTTCTTCACAGCGATGCCATAGAAGAACCAATTTTGTTTCCACAAAGAACCATTCAGTCAAAGGTTCTTTAAAAAAAACATCTCTTTCTTACCTTTTAATAATCCGAAGAACCTTCTTTCGCCACAAATAAACTTTTGTGAAACAGAAAGGTTCCTCAGATGTTAAAGGTTCTTTATGGAACCATTTAGACAAAAAAGGGTTCTTCTATGGCATCGTGAAACACCTTTATTTTTGAGAGTGCAAGAGCATTAAAACTTCTGTTTACCACATTTGATGAGCTCTATGTTTGTGTTGATCAATGCTTATATGTAAACAAAAACTAAATTACATCTGTTCATCATATAAAGCCCTCTGTTTTTAGAAAGATTGCAATTCATTTTCAGTCACATTATATGGACTTTTTTACAATTCTTATGAACTTTTGATAGCATCAAATCTTGGGGACTTTTAAACAACAACAGAAATCTCAGTTTTCATTAAAATATCTTTATTTGTGTTTCAAAGATGAACGAAAGTTATATCTTTTTCTCACTAAGAGCTCAATCATGACAGTTGTTGCGTACACTCCTTACCCTAACCAAACAGATCTCCCTGCACACTCTGGGAACGAAACTTATCACAATTTAACTGGAGTAGAAAAATAATGGCCAATGATCCCGTTACACAGCGAGGGTCCCTGCATTCCAGAACAGAAGCACCATTTCCATGTGCAGGTCGGGCTTTGTGGGGAAGCTCTGACAGGTGTTGAATTGCCAGGCGAGCAGAAAGGAACACTAAGAAACTCAAATTAAAGAGCTCCGACAAATCACTGGAAGCCACAAGCAAGAGTAAAAGATTTACGGTTTGCAGTTTCTAAACATTCTGGACAATATCTGCTATTGAGATGTGCTGCCAAAACCACTGCCATGTTCGATGGCGTTCCCATATTTAGGGATACTGTCTTTAAAAGAGTAACGCAACAGCCCCATATCTGACCCTTGGTGCCTTGAAGTCCAGAGAATGAGCATGCAACAATTTAAAACTACACATATAAGAACATTTTAAACTGTGTATTATGCATTTGAACTAAGAGCATTTTCTTTGATAGCATTGCTGGCTCAACTGCCACCAAGTTAACGTGGTCCTTGTCTCTCGAGGTTGACGGTGACACATGTGGCCACAAAGACAGCCATTCAGCTCTTAACCAACCACACAAGAACTCAACCGTGACTCATCAATAATGAGAGGAGGCTAGCAGTCAAGTGTATAGCTTACCAACCATCTGCACAGAGAAAAGAGTCTGAGGGCTGAAGTTGTAAAAAAACAGATGTCTTGGAAAGTCTGGCAGCCCTTCAAAATATAATAAACCTTATAACCTCATAATCATAAAAAAAGGACAAAAGGCTTACTGTGAGTTTGTTACCTTAGTAATAAAATGTTTTAGATCGCATGTGTAATTTTGATAATAAAATTGTTGTTAAACACAAAGACATACACCGTGGTTCAAAAAATTAGGATCAATAAGATTTTTATTCCGCAAGGACGCATTATATTAATTAAAGAAGTGACAGTAAAGACATTAAAATGAAAAATTTAGAATCCTAAAAAATGTATCACTGGTTCCAGAAAAATATTAAGCAGAAAAAAAAACTTTTTTCAACATCGATAATAATAAATGTTTCTTCAGCATCAAATCAGCATATTAGAATGAATTTTTTAAAAGTTATGGAAACAGAAGACAGTTATTTTTCTAACTACTAATAGCTCACAGGATAAGTTTCTAGAGTATTTTTAATAAAGCCTTGGAGAGCATAAGAGACTTCAAAATCATTAAAAAAAATCTTACAGACCCCAAACTTTTGAAACAGTAGCGTAACCAACCCTTATAATACACTGAACAAAATGTATGTATTAGGGTTATCACCACAAGCTATAAACGAAAAATTGCACAACATGTAATATTTAAACAGCAATTTACCTCGAAAAAGAGCCTTTGGGGGGCCGTAACTGAAATATGGGCCACTTGGCACTGCTTTTTTGATTGTTCAGGGTCTTTGATCAAAAGTGAACTTCCACACGTAAATAAATAATTAAACTGAACAGAAATTATGTGTAGTCTGTTGTGTATATAAGTCATCACTGGTGCTCTGTGAATGAGACAGACCTCTTCAGATCTCTTCAAATCCGCAGTCTCTTCTTCTCTTCCCCTAGTGATCATCTCACAAATCTCCCGCTGGGACGCTCTGGCTCTGGGTATATGGTGCGGAACGTGAGGTTTATTCGAGGCCCACGGTCATGGTACTCCTTTGCCACCTGGTGCTATTTAAAAAACATTAATAATGTTAAAACTACACTCACAACAAGGCAATGTAGCCATTGGGCAAAGTTAAAGGAGGTTAATCGAACTCCAAGTGGCCTTGGCATTCGCCTCAAAAGACAGCGGTGATGCATGATGTGTATTACATAATTCAAATATGATTATGCATTGTGTCATGTATATTTAGACAGACAGATGATAAAGAATGTAGCTTGACTAAGCAAAAGCAGTATGTTTACATACACAATTACATTGTTGAATTGGTGTCCCCTGTTATGTTTTTGATCCAGAACATCCCTTTGACAGTTATTTAACAGCTTTCAAAGCCTCTAAATGTTTCGAACACATTTTAAAGGCAACTGTGAACAGCCATACATATGGGTTAAGTTAGCTTTATTTTGACAGGTCAATGTGAGTTATGTCAACCTAATAAGATCGCCTGAAAGCTTTTTGGCACAATCCGCGAGTGACCTTTCTTGAACAGTTTTCAGATGTCGCCATAAAATGTTCTTGACCTTTCTCTGTTCTTTGTGCCTCACCAAAGGCCTGTGGTTTGTCTTGGAGTCGGAATCCAAAAACAACTTCTAGCAGGTTTTTGAAATGAAATTACAAAAGTGCAAAAAAATTGAGCAAAAGTGCTAAATAACCTTGCTACATCAGATTACAAAAATGGACAAAAGGTAAACAAACCCAGTTAAATGAAATTACAAACATGCAAACAAATGAAAAAAAATTAAATGAAAAATAAACTGTAAAAAAGACTATTAAATGAAACTACAAAATGTACAAAAATTTAAAATTACATAAATTAATTTACAAAAATGAAAAATAAGCCTGTTAAATTATAAAAATGCACAAAAATGTAAAATAACCCTGTTAAATGAAATTACAAAATGTCCAAAAATGTAAAAAAAAACAAAACGTTTAAATTAAATTATAAAGTGTAAAATAACCTGTTAAATGAAATTAAAAAAATTTAAATACAAAAATGTAAAATCTGTAAAGCAAAATTATAAAATTGTACTAAAATAGAAAAAAACCTAAAAGGAAAAAAAGGGGGAAAAAAGAAAATTAAATAAAAAAAATTATAATTACACTTATTTAATTACATTTAGCAGTTTCTTAGTTTTGTGAATAAAGTTCATAAGTCAT
This sequence comes from Sinocyclocheilus anophthalmus, assembly GCA_018155175.1. NCBI lineage: Eukaryota > Metazoa > Chordata > Actinopteri > Cypriniformes > Cyprinidae > Sinocyclocheilus > Sinocyclocheilus anophthalmus. The sequence continues at coordinate 19,323 of JADLZN010004555.1, forward strand.
CATAACATTACCAAATTATTATTCTATCATTACTACTATAAGTCAATACTATTATCATATTTAATAGAGGTGTGTTTGCATGAAAAGAGTGACTATAATGACTTAATTTAAATGAAAAGCATTGCTATTTTAAAGCATTTAGCCACCAATCAAACAAGTACGTAGTAAATAAGGCACAGGTTTTTGCTCTGATATCATATGTTTTGTGAATTCTCCCAATTGTCTGTAGTATTTTTTGTGCAATGTTTTGCAAAGTCTTCCTTGGAAACACTGTCTCCTTCAGTTTGCTGTGAAGAAACACGTTCACTTTCCCCCTTCACATAGGCGGAGCGTGTGTAAGGCTTAGCCTTCCCCTGGCCACAGGTCTGGGGCAAAAATGCCACTAAATTGGACAAAAATGCTCCAGCACAAACAAATTAAATCTATTGCGTCTATTGCTAACAAAGTGAAAAAGAATAGAAAGTGTCGATTGCGGCTTACAGTTTTGCCACATTATAACCAATCACACTCGATTTTGTTGAGCTTATGAATGCAATGGCCAGTCAGAGGCGTTCAGATGAGTCATCGCCGAAACTCATCAGCTTTGTTGAGTGCTTTGTTGAGTGTTCGCTGACTGAAATCTGGACTCTTGCTAATTCTCTCATCATAAACAACAAAGAGCAGGTGTACGTACAATGTAAGTAAGAGATTCCTTTCGTAGTGTACACAGTTTCAGTGATTATAACGACAGTTTAGTTTTTTTGAGAGTGCTTAATGTTAGTGATGATGTCATTCCTGTAGGCTATGAATTATTCACCGTTTTGAATAAACCGTGGAAGGCAACGTTATATAATTAGTCAATTACAATGTTTATTAAATTGTGATCATGTTAAATACAAATTCAGTCCTATTAAACATTTTATTAGCCTACATGACACCCGTGTCTGGTTCTTGCCTAAAAAGACGGGTTTATGTTTAATACATTTGGCTGCTTTTACTTGGAGTTGGTTCACCCTCCGCCTATGCCCCTTCACACTGTTACACATCAGCAGAAAACAGTGTCTGCACTTAACGCTCCCTGGATGGAGGACAGTGTGACTGTTCCAGATCATCTCTACCATGTGTGATTGGTTTTCCAGAACATACTCGAGCCAAAACAAATAAACACCATCTCCACCCTTCCACTTCGATTTAGCCATTTTCAGCCTTTCTCCACATTCTGGCTTAACATCAGCGTTCAGAAGACTGTTATTAACTGGCAGCTTAACACATTAGTCACATTAGACTAAACAAGAGCTCCTGCCAGTTCTTAGTGAGTCACTTTGAATTTTGAAGATACACACTCTCTAAAAGTTCTTGCGAATCAGCTAAAATGACTTTCAGAATGACTGAAGGATTTACTGATAGACATGATCACTTAAGACTATACAAAATACAAGAGAAATCTTTGCATTTGCTTTTTCTGCTGCCGTTTGAGCTTGTGGTGCAACTTAGCAACAAAACGATGCATAGATTTCTGCTGGTTTGCGGATTCTGTTGTAATTACCAAAATCATAGTGACTACAAATACTTCCTTCAGAGCAGTTAAAAGTGACGTACCTGCCAGTCCACCTGCGTACAGCCTTCCATGAGCAGGAGGGTCCCGTGGGTCAGCGGGATTCGTATGCGCTCCACATAGGTGTAGTCTCCTTTATCTTCCTGAAACACATACACAAAATCTACCCTGACCTCTAATTCAACTTACATTCATTCTTCAAACAAGCTTAAGCAGACGCAACATTTAGCCACCTGTTGGAAAACAAGCTCTAAAAAATGCTTTACTAATATTTTTCTCTTCAAACCAAAAAGGAGAAACACCATGTAAACATAATCAGGGCAGGCAGAGCTCAGAAGAAAATGCAGCCTGGTTAATTCTAAGGGCTAAAAAAAAAAAAACTCACAACAGTGCCAGAAACTTTCACCAACATAATAATCAGGCTTCCTGGTATAAGTAATACAATTTTATAAAAAGTAATAATATATGACGTTGCTAAAAAGAACATTAATTTTGTGCATTTGGTGTAATGAAATATGTTAATGCGGTTTAAAGAAAAAAAACACATTATTTTCCACATAATGTACATTATTTCTCCTCTATGCCCCGCCTTCTGAAACGCGTCGATTTTTACAAAGCTCATCGGTCTAAAAAAAAGCGAGGTATGCTGTGATTGGCCAACAATCTAGTGCGTTGTGATTGGCTGAATACCTCAAGCGTGTGACGGAAATGTTATGCCCTTACCATACTGTGATGCCGTCTCCCGGAGCGACGAGACAACACCAATAAAACCCATTACAAACGAGGCATTTGTTGCATCCAGTGGGGACATAATTACGGATTATAATGACTTATACTATCTTTTTACGCATTGCGTTGCGCCGCATAAACATAAAACCATGTCAGCATTTGTAATCGGAGAAATGACAAAAAACAAGCGCCACTCTACACTGCTCAAAACCCGCATTTGAATCGTCAGTGGCAAATTATATGTAAAATATAAAAAACTTACTTACAGTCTATGAGTCAGAAGAGTCGGACAGTCTTGCAATATTTGGAACTGCACCCACTTTTAGAAACAGCCTTGTGCACAGAGCATTGTAGGTATTGCAGGATCAGGAAACAGTCCTCCAAAACTGCGCTGGACACATCTGCTATTGGGTTTAAATGTCTGGAAACAGTTTGTTGTAAATACAAACTAACACTGATTTATAGGGTATCCTCTTTTGGGAGGCCAAAAAAAGTAGTTTCGCTTTCACACCGAAACACACAGTGTCAAAACGGCGGGCTTGAGTGAGCGGCGTCCGGCGGGCTTGCGGCGTCCGGCGGGCTTGCGGCAACCACATATGGCGACCCCGGGGCTGGACTCCGCTTCGTCCACGGTGGAAAGCCGATCCGGTGATCACAGCGCGAAGTTGATGTATTTCCTTTGCAACCAGCACGGATCAGCTCTAGGCAAGACGAAGTGGATATCGTCCTCTTTTGGAAGGCCAAACAAAGTAGTTTCGCTTTCACAACGAAACACACAGTGCCTTCACGAAATGGCGGCGGCGACAGCAACAATACAACAGCGAAAATAAAAGTTACGCCATCTTTCTTTGCGTGAACATTTGGGCGGCTTTATGCAAATATTCCCACACAGTGACATAGACATGTGAGGGCGTGTTTAAACGAGGCGTTTTAGGTAGGCGTGGACAAGTCTTAAATGTTATAAAGAACTTCTCTGTTTGGATTTGAGAATTTAGTCTTTGCAATTTTACAGATTTTCTTTATGCACCAAGAGTTTGTAACATTCCAAAGAGAAAGGAAAATTTGAAATTGCATCATATGACCCCTTTAAAATTCTGAACGGTATTGATAGATAAGTCAATAATTATTTTCATGTTATGGCCAAAAACTGGATAAATGGCAGACATTAACATTTTTAATGAACGAGAATTAAAATTAAAATTGAATGCTGCAATAAAATTAAATTTGAAACCAATATATATTAAATTAAATATCCAAACATTAGATTTAAAAGTTATTAAATTAGTGTTTTTAAAGATTAATTTGACTAGAAATATATTAAATTAAATATCCAATATTGACATATCGATAAATGAAAAATAAAATCTCTAATATCAGTCGATATACCAATATATTGTTGGGCTTCACGATTTGAGGGGGAAAAATCGTATTGTGATTTTTCTGATAAAAACGGCAACTGCCATTTAAAACGTGAAGCTCTTTTAAAGCTCCAGAATTACTGTGCTTGTCTGTAGGGCTGCACAATCTGGCTAAAAAACTTGTGATTACATATAAATTACTCTAATACTTATTATTTTTAATATGATTATTAGTATTAGAAATGAAAAATGAACAAAATAAGAAATATTACTACTGTAATATTTCATTGTAAAATACAAAAATATAATAATAAATATAACGTTTTCATTTAACAGCACTGTGAAATTACAATTACTAATAATTTTCAAATGTTAAACTATTGAGTTTGTAGCGTAAAACCACAGGGATCCCTTAAAGCTTCTCTTCTGTTGACGAAAGCTGCCAACCATAATCTGCAGTTTGGTTTTATTATGATTAATTGCAGCGCTAGTATATCGTGCATCCTTAGGGCAAACACTGTTATTCCCATCATTTAAACCCTAGCATGACTGTGACAGGAAATGATACATTCGCAGACTCACAGGAAGTGGCTGCTTTCGGAGACTGAACACTCTAGTGTCGCCCAGACTCAGAGAGGCGATGATGGGCTGGGGTCCTAATGATGGCTCGTTGTCACTGTGCCAGCCAATGCTGTCTTTACCGTCCCGGTACAGGTTACACAGCAATGAGTTAAACTTGTGACCACTCTTCTGCTCAACGCCCAGACATAAAGTGGTGAGAACTGGATGCCACTGTAATAGGAGGAAAATACAGAAATAGATGCTTTACTTTACATATTGATAGATCATTTTTGTTTGCTCACTTGCAGTATGCAATAGTCATATACCTGAGTATTGGCCTGCATAGCGGAGCGTGAATATGTATACGGCAACTCTCCATACCAACAAGTGAGCCTGGGTTCCTCATATGCATCACCTGAAGTGCAAAACATACTGAATATGAAGCATGTTCAGCTATTTCTACTTCAATACGCCTAACATATTTTAAAAGGGCAGTAAAAGGGATAGTTCCCCCCCCCCCCTTCCCCCCCCCCTAAAAGGAAAAGTCGTATCATTTTCTCACCCTCAAGTTGTTCCAAAACTGTAGGAGTTTCTTTCTTTGTTGAGCACAAAAGAGATATTTTGAAGAATGTTTTGTAACCAAACAGTTGACGGTAGACATTGTCTTCCATAGTATGGAAAAAAAAGAATACTAGGGAAGTCAATGGGGACCATAAACGGCTTGGTTTCATTTTTGGGTAAACCATCCCTAAGTAATATTCAGTTATATTACGATAATTATACAATAAGAATCAGATGCAGAACAAAACTGAACTGGAATTATGCGAATAATGAATATTGGTCTTCTGAGAGCGCTTTACAGCTGAAACTGAATTAAATTCCAAATTGATGAATTTTGGCCCAACCCTAGTGTATTCTGTGACGCTGCTTTGGCACAATCTTGTTTTGTATAAAGCGCTATATAAATAAATGAGACTTGACTTAATAATTTTAAAATAAAACTAGATTTTTAGCTTTTCTGAAGTACCAACAAATGTTTGTACCTAAATGTACCTAAATGCCAAGAGCAAAACTAAATTGAGTTCTAAATGGATTTCGCATGTTGCTATGTGGTTTCTAGGGTTTTCTGGGTGATATTCTTACCACATCAGATTTTTTTCACCGGTTTTATAATCTGGAAGCATAAATCATATTTCCAAAATGCTGAAAAACTAATAGCACATCTTTCCACAACAAACCGCCGAAAGTCGTGGAACCAAATATTTGTCAAAACGATCTTGATTAGTCACAGTCAAATGTGAACTGCTCTTGGTCCAAAGCAAATGTTTAAACATTTGGTATATTTGGGACTTTTTCAAATGATGTCGGTCTTGGAGAAGGTAAACAGATGAGGGAACTGGAGGCAGTGGCATTCCTGCCAATTTACTGATGGAGAAGGACTGGAAAATGTGAGTCATTGTGGAAAGAGCACTTTGTGAACAAGTGAGTGGGACTGACGCAAAACGTCATCATCAACGTGTGCACAAAAACATGCTTATTTTGATTCTTCTGTTTTGGTCTTGGGTCAGAACCCGTTTCCCCACATTAGCAACAAGGCTCAACATATGCTACTGGAAAATAATGTTTTTGCTGCTGGTTCAATTTACTTCAATAAAAAGAACAAATTTCATAGATTTTTGTACACTAAAAATACGTAAATCTGAAGTTTAATTAATTTGTGTTGGGACTATAGTACATGAATCATTTTAGTTGCATTAACTGAAACTGCATGGGTCTTTTATGATGACTATGCTGATGACTATATTTTTAAATGTTTTTATGATGACTATGGTATTCATTGCTTCATTCAATGAACATAGCTGTGCTAATGGAAGTGCAGTGACAAACTAAAAATGCATGTCTAAAATTAATATAAATGAATTTTGTGTAAACACTTGCCTTAAAAGTGAAATAAAATCAGTTGATGTACTTGTTCACTTTTTTAATTTTACTGAACTAAGTTGGGTGGATTTTACGTAATTCTATGTGTGAAAGTTACTTGAAAAATATGAGTGCAAAAACCTACAGAAGAAAAATGGAGTAAATTTTACTTGTGCATTACACCCTGTTACGATGCTATTATGACACTTTTTTATCCCTATAAAGCCTACTGTATCATACTGGATAAAGGAACATGATTAAAACTTGAAAAACCTGCTAGGCACAATCTACTAGGTCTGATTTATATTTTATACTTTTTTATCAAATAAAGGGCCTTTTAGTATAAATGTAACAATGTCCCCCTTCGGTTTATAGTTCATGTGTCATTTTGCTGTGAAATCTTTAATGATCTTTATGAAGTAAACATAAGAACAACTTTTATATTAGTAATATTTCAAGATAAACACTTACTACACTGAAGCAACTTAGGTTTACTTGATTATCCATAATTTTAGAAAATTCTTGTTGAAAATGTGAATTCAAAGATGATACATCTTTCTTGAGAATCATTATATTGTTCAGCTCTCAATATCATTTAAATATCATCCTAAAACATATTATTGGGCGATACAGAGTGACAAATGATATTTATATGCATTTTATGCAAGTATTCTGTTATACTGTTATACGCACTGGATATCTTAAGTATTACATTGCAAGCTATCAAAATATCATAATATTTTTGGACATATAAATATCAGCAACTGCACTGACTTGTATATTGTAAGCCTGATATATAAAATGATACTAAAACAAAAACACACAACATATTATATATATATCATTTATAATTATACTTGTATTTTCTATGTCAGACTTTACAGGGTTAACCATGAAGGGGTAGGGGGTGTCTCGATTCTCTTTTGTTGGAGGCGTAGGGGTAGGGGAAGCGCCAGATAGCCCTTAAGAAGATTGTTCGGGACCCACTTCAAATGAAGTGGTGCGAGAATAACTTCAGCATATGCCGGCTACAGAGCAACATGGCTGCACAGAAAGGAGCATTTTTGCCATAATAAGGATTTTAATGAAAAATAATTGTTTGTTTTCATAATTATGGTCATGTTCTTCAAAGAAACGTTTACAAAATAAAATTGCAATTTGTTTGTTAATTTTTTTTTTAAAGCATTAACTGACTGCATGATACTCCCACAACATATTTTCACGTCTGATCGGGGCCGTAACCACCATAGACATTGACAGAGACAAGATCCCCCAATAATTATAATTTTTCTGAAATCTGGCCATTGTGTGTGTGTGTGTGTGTGTGTGTGTATATATATATATGTATATATACAGTGGTGTGAAAAATTACACACCCTGTGAAATTGCAGGTTTCTGTGTGTAATAAACTACACCATGAAATTTTTTTAGAACTTTTTCCACCTTTAATGTAAAGTATAACCTGTACAACTCAATTAAAAGACAAACTGAAATCTTTCAGGAAAGGAGGAGTAAAAATAAAAAAACTAAAATAATGTGGTTGCATAAGTGTGCACACTCTTAGAACTAAGGATGTGGCTGTGTTCAGAATTAAGCAATCACATTCAAACTCATGTTAAATAGGAGTCAGTACACACCTGCCATCATTTAAAGTGCCTCTGATTAAACCCAAATAAAGTTTAGCTGTTCTAGTAAGCTTTTCCTTACATTTTCTTAGTCGCATCTTACAGCAAAAGCCATGGTCAGCAGAGAGCTTCCAAAGCATCAGAGGGATCTCATTGTTAAAAGGTATCAGTCAGGAGAAGGGTACAAAAGAATTTCCAAGGCATTAGATATACCATGGAACACAGTTAAGACAATATGGCTCAACAGTGATGTTACCAAGCACCGGATGTCCCTCCAAAATTGATGAAAAGATGAGAAGAAAACTGGTCAGGGAGGCTGCCAAGAGGCCTACAGCAACACTAAAGGAGCTGCAGGAATTTCTGGCAAGCACTGGCTGTGTAGTACATGTGACAACAATCTCCCATATTCTTCATATGTCTGGGCTATGGGGTAGGGTGGCAAGAAAAATTTAGCAAAAACACATTTTAAGTTTCCCAAAAAGCATGTGGGAAAATGTGTTATGGTCTGATGAAACCCAGGTTGAACATTTTGGTCATAATTCTAAAAGGTATGTTTGGCGAAAAAACAACACTGCACATCACCAAAGGAAAACCATACCCACAGTGAGCATGGTGGTGGCAGCATCATGCTTTGGGGCTGTTTTTCTTCAGCTGGAACTGGGGCCTTATTCAAGGTGGAGGGAATTATGAACAGTTCCAAATACCAGTCAATACTGGCACAAAACCTTCAGGCTTCTGCTAGAAAGCTGAAGATGAAGAGGAACTTCATCTTTCAGCACAACAACAACTCAAAGCATACATCCAAATCAACAAAAGAAGATCTTCTTCACCAGAAGAAGATTGAAGTTTTGGAATGGCCCAGCCAGAGCCCAGACCTGAATCCGATTGAAAATCTGTGGGGTGATCTGAAGAGGGCTGTGCACAGGAGATGCCCTCGCAATCTGACAGATTAGGAGCATTTTTTTGCAAAGAAGAGTTGGCAAATATTGCAAAGTCTAATGTGCCTGAGGTAGAAGCATACCAAAAATGACGAGTGGTGTAATAAAAGCAAGGTGCTTCAACAAAGTATTCGTTTAAGGTGGGCACAATTAGAACACATTATTTAAGTTTTTTATTTTAATCCTTTCCTAAAAGATTTCAGTTTGTTTTTTAATTGAGTTGTACAGGTTATAGTTCACATTAAAGGTGGAAAAAGTTCTGAAATTATTTATCTTGGTCTAATTTGTTGACATCACAGGAAACCTGGCAAATGTAACGCGGGGTTGCGGTGTGTTAGACTTTTACTATCCACTGTATAATATATTTATATACCCAGATAATGACAGCATACCAGTCAGCATCTTGGAATCTTGAAAGATTGTGGTAAACATCAGGCGCATATCCTTAAAAAGTAGATTATAGCCGACAGTATGATGACGTTTGTAACTGGTAGTAGTGGTTTCTCATTTTAGTGGGAATTCTTGTGAAGGTTTATAAAATAGAATTGGGATTGGGCCTATATCTCCAGTTAACTAGGAGGTTAAAACACATTTTTTTCCCCCTCAATTTACATTACCTCAACAAGCAACTCACCCATCATCCTATAATTGGTCTTTTGTGACCATGGCAGTTCAGCGAGTAGCTTGCTAAACATACAGTCGGCCTCCTCCTGCTGTAGAAACCCTGGTATGAGTCGCAGTCTGGACAGAAGTAGTACACAATTACTTAAATGCAGGTAGGGATCTTCTGAAGGTAATTTATTTTAGTTTAGGCCACTTTAAATCTGAGCATTGTTACCTGGAGACACCAGTAGGCCCTTGACTAATCTCATAGTCACCAGCATTTCTGAGAAAGAGAAGAAAACGACACACTTGATATACATGCTGTGTCAATCAACAGGTTTTATTGCTTAAAAAGGGCCCGGGACTGAGTCACGCACTCGATCACTTTCTCTACAGGAATCTCTCTGATGGGCTAAAAAAAAAGAAATACAGAATAAATCAGAAACACTCAGATTTGACCACTGTCCAAGAAAACAGCATATAAAAGCCACAGAATGGCCCTTACATCTACTGGCTGATGGAACTCAAATGATCGCGGTCCACATTTCCACGATTCTGCTGCCGAAGGGACATGTTGAGCTGAAACAATAAATGCAAATCCTCTTAATTTAGAAAGCAAAACATTGATACACTGTTCTACACCTATATTGCCTGTTTTCCCCCCTGAAGTCCATGTAAAAGGTTTAATTGTAATAACTTCCATGACGTTTTCATAACTTTATTACTGCTTCTTGAAAGTAATTTATTTAAGCATTTATGGTAAAAATAATAAAAACACAAATCATTTATTCAATCTCCGTTCCTTTTAAAATTGTGTTAATTTTCATGATGTTTGCAAACCTGGAATCCACTGTATGTTATTTAAATCAGGCCATGTTGTGGAATACTAAACATGTGTTAATATGTAAACATGTCAACAAAATTCATGTTTTTTAAAGACATCTTTAACTTTTACTGTACAGGTATTATAATATGAGAAAGATGGCATACCAGTTGGCTGTTGTGGTTTGTGAAGAGGTTTGGCCCAGGAGCCCTGGACTCTCGCTCGCTGCCTTTTATCACTCATTAAAAGCTCAAAACTTATCTGACAAGACACAACACATGTCAGTGGGCTTTAGTACCTTAGAAGGACAAAATGTTTTTATTTTTTCAAGTTTTACAACTGACTACAGAAGAAATGTGCTGCCATCTTCAGGTAATTTCAGTAAATCACTCATTACAGGATAGCACTTTCATTCTGGAATGTGCATATAGGTCAGTTTCAAAAACCAATCTTTTCAAAAGTATATATGATGAGCACAGAGAACTATATTATAAAATGCATAAGTATGTTTGATGTAAACAGACTTATGACATCTTGTATACTAAAATTTGCACACCTCGACCGAGACACTGTTTTTAAGTTTTCAGTAAATTTTTAATGACCTGACAGCGTTGTCCCAAAAATGAGCAACTTAAACAATACTTACACACAGTAGCTTCGGTGCGATTTATATCATTCTTCAGAGCGTTGGTTGAACATTTGTGGAATAGAAACACAATCAGTTCTGGTGTTCGGCAAAACGTGTCCGTGTTCCTACAATGACCGGTGAAAATGCTTCCTAGTTCCTACCCTGAGATGAACGATACCAACACGGTTCCTTCCCCCTTCTTCTGGATTTACACGGCTGTATATATATAATATGTATAAAATATGTAAATAATACAAATACAATGCTGTATATTCGATGTACTACGTATTGCTCTACATAATGCTAGAGTTTTCCACACTCTAAAAAAAATGCTGGGGTGTTTCAACCCAACTTTGGGTCAAATTTGGACTAACCCAACTTTTGGGTAAAAAATTTAATTAAAAAATGTAACCCAAAAGCTGAGTTAGTCCATATTTGACCCAAAGTTGGGTTGAAAACAACCCAGCATTTTTTAGAGTGCAATAGTACAACTGAAATTTATTAGAACCTAGAATGTTAATCTTTAGAACTCCTGAAATCTACTAACACTTTCCTATTAAAATCGAAAATTGTATATTAGCCTAGCAAGGTATTTTAATATCTTTAAATAATACCTCATAACAAAATAAACACCTAGATTCAGGCGTGTAATTTTACAATGATTACATCAGCTTTGCGATTTACACAATGACAGATAATTTCTACTCTAGACCAAAAAGCTAGATTAAGTTTTTATAAGATGACTTTATAACACTCGGCAAAGCTTTAAACTTTGAAGCTTTATTGTATAATTGTATTATCATCATAGATTACTGCAAATCTGTTGCACATCATCTCTTGGAGTACAAAAAGTATCAGAACCCCTCAATCAGTGTTGAATTAAGCCCAGACATTTTATTCATCTCTTTGTAACATTTACAATCTAAATCAAACAAAAGACACAAAACCGTAAGCAGCGTCATAAAATTTATTAAAAAAGACAAATACAAAAATCAATACAGAAATATTTTTTATTAACAAATAAGATTTCAGATTGTCACGTATCTGTAAAGCAGCACATTTTGTTCCACTCTTCAACACGTCTGGAATGAAAACATTCAAGTTTTAAACCAGGGGCGACTAATGCGGTTTAACCACCTGGATGTTTTAACTTGACTGGCACTGGTCCATAAATAATCATACAGAGATCCAAGCTATGGAGGTATTCCTCAAATCCACCTCTGGATGAAACTCAAGACAAACGGGTGACATTCCACCACACCTTTAAGTCTTCAGTGGAGAAAATCATGTAAACGTGCAATAGATCTCCTTTTAATAAACGTGAGCTAGTTTTATATTCTATAAAAAGGCACAGGTTTTAAATAAACCAAATCTGACACGTAAACTTACAGCCTGAAAAGGCCAATGTACAAAAATGAACTTAAATCAGACCTTTGGTTTTATATTGATACAGTACAAGATTCAAAAAATATTCACCATAGATTTGTAAATAATGTTAAATTAATGATAAGAAAGGCCAGCACCCATTTATCACTCATCAGAAGGTCTAAGGCACGAATACAAACTAGTTATTGGCAGTTAACAAGAGTGCAAACAGATAGTACCAGATAAAAAGAAAATGCATAATTAGTAATTAAATAAATATAAAACACCATCACCATATAAATAACCCTCTGCTTACAACAGCAGTGGCCACAAAACCCTCCCGACACTTCTTTCACCCTACAAAGAAGACTGGTCTCCATTTCTGGCAACCAGTCAATAATAATAATAATAATAATAATCATAAGGTCATGGTGGAACGTGAGCATGTCCAGATATTTATCCAAAGAGAACAAAAACACACAACATTTAACACACACAAAAAAAATATTACGTAAGAGGAAGCACTTCAAAGATGTGAGATTCAAAATGACTCCAGTGAATCTCAAATCTCAGCACATGTTCTGTAAAATATCGCATCCAGTTTGGTTTCCGTCACACAGTATCTTCAACCTATCGCAACTTTCTCCTCCTGAGGTATCCGCCACGCTGGGCCTTGTTCATGCGCAGACCCAGGCAGAGGACCAGCTTGATGGGGGCCACAACAGTGGTCACCCAGCCCTGTGGGACACAAGTTTAGGGTGACACCATGGTCAATGAATGTGTAAAACACTGCTGGATGAGACATACCATGACGGCGTGAGGGAAATAGCCGTTGGTCTGGTCTTGCAGTCCCACAGTAGTCAGTTCAGCAGCTACGTAGCGTTCAGGGGTGGGCTTGTCCAGGGTGGGCTTCCTGATCTTCGTCATCTTGGTAGCCACAAAGAAAGGCAGCACACTCTGGTAGAGACAGAAAGATTTGATGTAATTCACTAAAAAGGCACTTTAGGCTGGCTGAATCTTTATAATTCTCATCTGATAGATCTAAACAAAAACCTTAAGAGTCAATAAGAAAAAAAACAAATTTTATTAATGAATTAATACAGTTCTTGTTACTGCCCTCAACAGTCTTTGGCAACGATGATGCATTAAACTGCCGTTAAAAGGTTGGGGGCAGTAAGATTTTAATGGTTTGGAAAAGAAGTCTCTTACCTCACAAGGCTGCATTTCATCAAACAATTCAGAAAAATTGTAATATTTGGTAAATCGTGATAGTCAACTGTCAACATGATCCTCAGAAATCCTTCTAATATCTGGATTTGGGCTCAAGAAAACCTTGTAGATTAGGTTCAAAACAGTTGGACGCGTAATTTTTTTGCTGATAACAGTCAACATTTTATGCAGGGTTCTTTGATAAATAGGAAAGTCCAAAAGAACACGTAAACAGTATTTTAATAATATACATTCTCTACTGTCACTGTTGATAACTTTAATGGCTCCTAGACAACAAAAAAAAAAAAGTAAAATAAACAATAATAATAATAAAATTAAAACATTACTGGACAACCAACACAATCATTTCTATTTTAATGCGGCTCTCTACTGGATGCTGATCCCTTTGCACTTGTACTTGCTTGAAGCCAAGTGCGAAGAAGTCCACAAAAGCCTATAGAACGAGGACAAGTCAAATCAAAACCTTAAAAAATAAAAAGCAAACTAAAAACGATTGTTTCAAAATGAATCAGTGAATTAAGGCATTCACAACATTATAGTGCACCAGTATAAAAGTACTGTGTAGTAAATTTATACTAATAAAAAATTAGTAAATAAGTAAATACATTTTTTTTTAATTCTGTTTAAGTGATCGCTTTAAATTAAAAATAAATAAATATCCAATGTGGACTGGAACAAATAAATAAAAATTATATTTATAACATTTTAAAACAACGGTATGACCAACTTAACTTTAGATTGTTTAATATAAACAACTTTAAAAAGTTTTCTGAAACAATTATGACCACTGATATCTCTGAAGAATGTTGTGAAGACACTCGCCTTGGTGGAGGAGTAGATGGTCAGCATTGGGACGGGGAACATGCCACTGGCAGAGGAGATATTGAGGATGACACCCTTAGCTCTGCAATGAAAAAGCAAACTTTATTTCAAATAATCACGTTTGACATTTACATCAAATAGGGTATATTTCCAGCTGTGGAAACCTGAAAGCCGCCGTCACCCACTGTACTTCATTTCAACACACATCTAATGATGGTAGCCATGTGTGTTGCCATGGCACCAGCTTTCTCATCCAGTACCCCTGCAGCTGCAGTAGAGTGCTGAGGAGTGCAGAGGGATGGACCTATTTGTACAAACTTTGCCCAGCTCCATTATTGGCCCCAGAGTTGCACGTGACTCAGCAGTAGCCAATGGGATCAGTGCATTGTTGTTTTTCAATTTCACACAAAGAGTGGGGGGAACAGGAGGGGAGCAACACTCAGGAGGAAAAACGGGTTTTAAAAGCTGCACTGAATTCCTTTTTAGTGACAGCGGCTGTTTTAGGAATTCCAGTAAGATGCTGGAAGGATGTTTTTATATCAAACACCAGGACTTACCTTGCCTCCATTCTGGGCAGCACCAGACGAGTCATCTGGAGAGAGAAAACAGGACAAAAACGAGTTCGAACATGCTCAAAAGACTTGACACATTAAAATCTGAAAACACTAATATCACTCCTGCAGTAGAGAGAAAGAGAGTTGGGAGGGCAGGGAGGGCACTTCGGGAGAGAGAGAGAGAGAGAATGCGTGGGTGGTGAACACGGGGAGCGTTGGTGGAGATCAGCAAAACACAGTGAGAGAGAACAGGTACAACAGTAGGAGGAGTACATCAAAGCAGTTGCAGTACTTCTACATTTTTTTTAATTTGAATTTTCAAAATTAAGAATTCCGAAACCCTTCAACAGCCCAATATGTTGTTTGTGTCTACTTACTTGGCACACTGAGGTGATGTTGACATTTATCATGTTGGTGATGAACTGCGAAAACAAATTAAAAGGCGAATATTTCTTAACGATAATGGCTACTAATAATTAAACATTCCTTCTCAAACAAAGAATTTACTCACATTTTCCAAATCAGGGATGTGGAGGAAGAATTCAGGGTATGAATATGAGATACCCACATTGTTCACTATGAATCAAGAGACAAAAATAGAAAATCAGATGTGGTTGAATATGATTGAGATGGGTATCTGAAATATGCATGTTCTAAAAAAAATCACCACTAGGTGGCGATAAGGCATCAGGAATGAGACGTGAGCTCTAAACTACACAGAAAAAAAACTCGATTACAATTTCAGGTGAACAAAACAAAAAAAACACCACCACCTTTCTGAGAAGATGAGGCCAAATAAAAGAGGTTTAAAAGCAACACGGAAAGGGAATCGAGATCGGAAGTTGTGTGCATGTCCACTTTCCGACAAATTTGAGTTTTGGGTTGCTTTCAAGATGTAACAAAGGCCCAAAGTAAAAGAAACTTACCAAGGACTCCAATCTCCAGTCCAGCGAGACCCTTTTCGATTTTAGGATAGATATCAGCCTGACCGTAGTCCACTGCGATGGTTTTTGTTTCCACATTATATGCGCTTTCTGTAATTAAGAGACATAAAAGACGCTTAATGCAAAGAAACAATGCAAACCCCCCTGAATACTACTGAAACGGTCATCGTTCCAGCTGCAGACCTAATATTGGCATTGGAGAACTCTGTCCAAGAGCAGGCATCCCTGCTATTGCTACTGTTCTAAAAATAACTTCTCTGGGACTTTGCCCATTGCACCAAAACACAGATTTCTGGCCAGCAGGAGGCGCTGTGTACCAAAGAAAGGCTGTCAGAGGAACTTCCTACATCTCCCCTCCCCTTCTCTGCTTGTTTGAGGTGCCTGCAGCAATTAGAATTTATTGTCCAAAGGCTCATTTGTCTAAACACTGTTCCAATGAGTTATGAGAGGAAAATTCTTCTCAGGTCTCGCTGCAAGAATTTTTGTTTTGTTTTTGTCCAGGGGGCTTGTGGGATACTGCTCTCTGTGACTTCTAACACCCCAAATGGAAGATGATCGATGCAAATGTGAGGTTTGAGAACCAGATTTGGCAAATTACATTCTGGTTCGTGACTAGCCATAACCTCCCCCTCCCACCCATTCTGTGTTGCCAGCACAACTGGGTATGGCAGACCTGGGATTCTCCCCCCCCCCAACCTCAACAGTTAAGCGCCTGCATTTAAGACAGCTTTAAAGTTGATTATAATAACATTTTATACTAATAAAAACAACTGTTTGCATACACTGTCAGGAATCATAAGCTTCATGTGGGTTTGAGTGGAATGGGGGCTTTCAAGAGCTGACCATTGGCGAGTTAAGAAACTCTGTATTGTTACTTAATTATTCAGTGCACACACTGAGGCCAAATAAGTACAAGAAAACTCCCATTCACAAATTCAGGGCCGTCACACTTCATTCACACCAAAATGAAATGATAAAAAAAAAAAAGCAAAAAAAAAAAAGTCAAAGTCAACAACACCTACGTCAAAGGACGGGGAGGAAAGGAAATAATAATATTATTATTAGTTATTATTCATTAATTCATATAAAAATAAAATCACAGTCAGTACCGTAACTAAAAATATTAATCCTTGCAGTATGTTAAAATAAAGTGAAAATAAAAATAGATTAAAAAGTAGAAAAATAAGAATACCAAAAAGCACATAAAATTACGAAAATTAAAAAAAAAAAAAAACAAAGATACATTTTTGTCCCGAAATAGGACGCATGTTTTTTCTTGGATACATCTAAAAAAACACGGTTTCGTTTTTCTTATATCAGGGTCTGACAGGGTTCCTCAACTCTTGCACTAGAGGGCAATGCGCTGCGAGTTTAGCTCCAACCCTAATCAAATTCACCTCAGGTGAGTTTCATAATGATCCTGAAGACATTGATTAGAATGCTCAGGTGTGTTTGATTAGGGTTAGAGCTAAACTCTGCAGGAAAGTGGATCTCGTGGTCCAGATTTGAGGATCCCTGGTCTAGACTTTGACATGTCAATAATACACCCACAACAATAGGTGGCGCCAAACATGCATAAAACGAGTGTGCCATGAAATACTAATGTAATGTAATATAATGCGTGTTGTAAAGATCGCGAGTAAAAACAAAAGAGAAAGAAAACCTTACAGCTGCATGAGTCGTGACTGTCACGTTAGCCTGATGGGACCAACTCTACTTCTACTGTTAATAAGATTTTGGTAGGCTATATTAGATGGATAGCCTAAATGTCCCAATTCATGTTTTGTTTATTTTAATGGTATATCAAAAAGTGTATATTTTTTAAATGTGATTGTTGGTACATTTTACCAGTTTTTACCATACTTTCAAAACAAAAATGAAAATAGGAAAAATATGCAATACGAAAATAATTGAAGACAAAATGTGTTTTACTGAGAAAAAAAAAGATTTGGTTTTTAAAAAGCCTTTTTCCAAAAGGTACATCTGGAAAAAGGGGGGTCGTCTTATATTCGGGCCAATACAGTAATTAAATTAGTACATACATATAATGATATAATAGTACTCCCCATAAATAACACCAAATACAATACACGTTAATTATATTATATTTAAGATATTCATAGCACATAAAGGGATGAAGCAGAAACTGCTTTCAAACTGAAACCCCTCAATGATGCCTCAAATGAATGATCGTGGCAGTTGTGACTAATGTGATTGTACAGTAAACGAGTCATAGTGGTTGTGATCCTTCACACGTCTTATTGGTCTAACGGTGGATGTTTGGCCATACAGCACTTATGGGACCAGTGACCGACTGAAGGCACAGACTGAAGAACCTTCATGTTACACATACATCATTGGAGCAATTATCTAGCATCTAAAGAATTCACATTTACTGGAACAGGAAAGGCAAACAGTGTTTCGGCCCTATTCTGAGAAGTTTCGTGCATGACTCCTGGAGCTCGCCGTTGACCTTTGACTGCACTCCTGCCAGCCTGCATCAGCTCTCCGCCCAGTCAGTGAACCAAGGCCCCCACTCTGCCTCTCAGGCCAGGGCTAAAAATAAATCCCATTTCATTAACATCAGGAGGACTGTCTGTCATTCACAGAGATGAGCACTGCGGTTTGCTAACACACAGATGGCCGAACACTGACCGAGAGACTTTGCCACGTCGTCAAGCTTCTCCTGTGAACGGCTGATGAGCATCATAGAGAATCCTCGTCGAGCAAGCTAAGAGAGAGAGAGAAGATAGTTTGAAATCACCTTATTTATGACAAAGAGAAACAAACAATACAAAGCATTTGTGTTGATAATTGCCATGAAAACATCTCCTAAAAGTAGTTCATGTCACCTTCTTTGGCTATTTTCATGGTAAAAACCATACTTGAGTTACTATTAGAATTTAAAATGGAACATTTGACAAATTTTTTCCTCAATTCTAAAACTAAATGTGGATTAACTTGATTTCAACTGTATGAGAGTGGTGGAAATATTAGAATATAATATTTGACAGACAATGAGCTACGACAAAACTTGATATTTGCAGCCTTAAGTCTTTCATTTTTGTGAAGATAGTCTCTCCTAAGGTTAATATGTAAAAACAACTAGAATCAAGCTAGAAGTTAGTTGATTTCACTGAAAAGTGTAAACATTGGGCCATTTTCAAAACTTTTTCTGAATTCTGACCAGCATAGCAACAGTGCCTCAATCAATAGTGTGTGTTTAGGGGCGGGGCTATTTGTTTGACCAATAACAAATGAGGGGAGTGTCTGAGGGGGAAACCTGTTTGAAAACAGTAATTATTTTTTCACAATTGTGGATTACTCACTTTTAACTGAAAAAGCTAAAGATGAAGCTGAATGTTAACTTTGCGAGTGAGCAGTGATATGAAAGAACGGCTTTTAACTGTACGAGTTATGTGAGGTAACAGGTCTTTTTCTACCAGCAGTCCTCTAGTCACCCTCCTTCTCATGGCCTCAGAGTGAAACCTCTGTCTTGTGATGAGTCACTGTGCTTTCCGTGGAGCGAAGAGATAAATAAGAAGAGAAACCCTTACCTCCTCCGCATAGGATTTCCCAATCCCATCCGTGGCTCCCGTCACAACTGGAAAAAGGAGAAAGAAAGAGACTGGATCAGTGTTTGCGGCAGCTTAATTACTAATTTTTCTCACACATACACACAGAAAAAAATAATAATAATAAAAATAAACTTGTCAAAAAGCTAATTTCAGGCAAAGAGGTACTCGGATAGACCAGGTTCAAATCAAAACAATCCTACACCTGCTAAACTGCCATCTAAGGGACGATAAAATTGAAGGGTGTCATTTTAATTAATGTTAAAATACTACGTAAAAACTGTTCCAAGTAGCAATTTGTAGGTTGATTTCCCTGAAATGTGTAGCACTGACATTTTCAAAACTTGTTTTGAACCAGCTCAACATGGTAACACTGGCTCAAGTAATGGGCCTAAGGCAGAGCTATCAGTTCAACCAATGGCAGACGAGTGAAATATTAATCATTTACTTCAGCCTTATTTCACACAACGCACAGGATCTTTCTTAAAACTACAGTGTACAATTTTTTGGTTGAAATACGCTTAGCCTAATAAGTGAGGGCAACAATAAACATGCCATTTCTAGGTTGACGTCCTCAAAAAAAAAAAAAGGTAAACATTTCCTTTATGTGGCATTTTGAAAGCATTTGTTGTTTGAGAATCACGACAACCTCAACATGGCAACAGACACATTGGCTTTTAGAAAACTAGCCATTTCTAGGATGTTTTCTTCAAAAAGTGTAAACACTGTGACTAAGGCATTTAAAAAAAATTTTTTTTTTGCATTTAACAATTCTGACCAACAACACTAGCTCAACCAATGATGTTAGTTGAGGGCGTGGCTATCAGATGTTTGAAAACCGTAATTTTTGTCATTCCATTTAGTGATGCTAGCGGCACAGAATGACACCCTTCACATTTATGACTATTCGTTAAAATGGAATAGTTAAAATGATCGTTTAAACCATAAATTCCGCCCAGAAGTCTGAATTTATTAATTGATTTTATAATAAATTTTCCATTAACAAGAATTTTTATTTTTACTTCAATAGTACTTCACTTTGACCTAAAAACAGCCTGTAGTCTGACCAGATATGGACTACAATATATTGCTAATGAACTCAAACACTACAACACTCAGAGGTCCATCTGAATGTCCCATGATGCTCTTGTTTTACAAACAGGCACAGGAATAGAAAAGGCGAGCATTAAGACACAATGTGTGATCATGGCTGATCAAAGTGTGGCATGGGCAGTGGTCATTCGCAAGAACAGGGCTGTGGGGGAGATATGACGTCTGTAGAGCACGGCAGCACATGCAGGAGGGGTGAAGAGGGATCCTGGGTGCTGCTAAAAATAGAAACCAGAGGGACAAGGGGGGGGTGGAGGGGGTAATGGGAGACTGCGCAAAGTCAGATGTGGGTAGAAAGTGAGAGAGCACGACAATGGTTGTGAGAGCACTGGATGGAAAGAGACAACGAACAAAAGACAAAGTGATTCACCAGCTCCTTTTCCAATTCATCCAAAGAATGAAGCGCATCCTGGTTTGTCTCAATGGAACAAACTACATTAAAGAAATAGCTGACCTGGTTGTCAACATTCTTCAAAATATTATCTTTTGTGATTCATAGAAGTAATTAATTCAGGTTCTGAACAACATGAGGGCGAGTAAATGTCAATACTCATTTTTGGGTGAACTATGCCCTGAATAACAGCAAAGAGCTTGTGAGGATATGGCGGAAGAACAAAACTCATATTATGGACATCAAAAACACTGTACTTCCTTAGTTCGAGAAAAACATACAAATTTAGTCACAAATCCAAATGTAAGAACACAACCGCAAATTCTGCTCTTAAAAGCATTCTTAGAAACATTCCTCTAACAAAGGAGCATTTAAAAAGCAAAAGGTCACCAAAAATGAGACAATTAGTCACGCATGGGGTTGCATTTCAAAAAAGTTGGCAGGTGTCTCACATTTGGCTGGGGCCATCGATCCAGTTATAAATCAACAACCATCAAAACTTGACACAAAATCCAAGACTAATCAACATCTAGATTACTTAGATATCCGAGGAGCATTCGGGGGATGATTTTAACACGAGACCGTTCATAAACGCACCGCCGCCTGTCAAAACCCAAGACTATCCCACAGAAACGCTTTAATCTGTGACAAACCATGAAAATGCATGCAAGCGGCTATATTATGAAAGCCACTGATGCTTGACACTTCTGTGAGCATGAGTATTTTGTTAGCATGAACATAATTAGCAAGCTTAAAAACAAATGTATAAAAATAAGCCCAGAAAAGCACCCTTTGCAAGCGAAATGGCACGAGCAGTCGTGCTGTGGTACGTTCACGAACAGTATGTTCAGAAATACGGAGCCACACAGGTGCACTGGCCCTCCTCAGACTCAATATTCCAGCGCTAAAAAAAGCAGCCGAGTGAGTAAAAATAGCTGCCTCGTCTGGAACAGCCGCAGCACTTGAATACCAACAAGATGCTGCCCGCTCACCCTCAATCTCTCTTTCTCTCTCTCTCTGCATCCCCCAGCAACCCAGCTCAGGTAGAGCTTGGGGGGGGGGGGGGGGGGGGGGGGGGGGGGGGGGAAGATGACCGGTTCTTATGGACAGGGATTTTATGCTTGCAGAGGAGGACAATCGTGAAGGAAAACCGTGCTTACGGACTCAAAAAAAGCATCGGAGGCCAGTGTAGCGTAATTAAAAAGGGGGTTGATTCAGCGGTCCACATTCAGACCGCTACTGTATGCAATCTGTCGCATCACTCTTTCTCTCCCTCCATGAATGAACCGTTCCCGTTCTTGGCTCTGTAGCACTGCAGAACACTAACACCTCCGCCCACTCCCCCCAAAGCAGCATCATGCTTTAAATAGCACAAGCCAGTCACATGGCCAGCAGGAGAAACTACACACCAGAGCAGTCAGCACCCAAAATAGCATCTATACTCGATAAAGGTGGATTGAAGAAGAAAAAAAAAACTATGTGGGGGTGAGTGGGTGCAATATCAGAAATAGCAGCAAAAAGTCACATGCGTGCCAAAAATATAAAATAAAAGAGGTGAAAAATCAATAGATCTCCTCGCAACCATCTCCTCCTTGCAAAAAAATTAATTAGAAAAGAAAAGGGCAGAAATAATTCTGAACATCTAAACAGAGCTGGTATATTTTTGGACGCCGAAGCGTAGGTAGATGCTTTTTTCCCCCTAGCGAGAAAACGCACTGCCGTTAAATTTGTGCAAAAGTAACACCTGTCACGGACGACTGAGGTAAAAGTACTGTATGAGAAGAGTGTCTTATTCAGGACACTAGAGATAGTTCACATTTTTATTCAAGGCACGTAGCCTATATTGTGATCAAATTCTCATTGTTCAGAGAGCAAGTCTCATATTGTGCTTGATATTTGCACATTGGAAAAACGAAATAAAGAATGGAAATGGTATCTAAACGGTTAAAATTTGTGTAAATAGTGCCATTTTTGGTTAAATTTAATTTTTGGTCAAAGAGATGCAATTAAGCATACTAGAGGCCTTTCAAGTTTTTTTTTTTTTTGCATGGAGCACAGTGTGCTTGATATTAGCACATTGCAAAATCAAAATAAATAAATAAAACAGGAAAATGCAATCTAAACAGTTAAAATGAGTGCAAATAGTGCCTTCTCTGGTTGAAACCAAACTATAATTTTGGCCAAAGAGATTTAATATGCTACACGCCGCGCACGATAGCAGGTCGGAATGGGACGTGACTTGTAAGTGTAACGTTAAACGCCAGATGGAAGATTTCCTTTTCTAGGAAATAAATAAATAAATGGAGCCGAGTCGTGACAGAGAAGTGAAAAGGGAGGGTGGGGGCTCGCAGAGGGCGAACAAACAGAATTCGGGAGGGGGGGAGAGGGGTTCTTAATGATGGAGACTGAGGGGATGAGCAAGAGATGGAGGATGGAGATAAGCTTAGACAGACACACACAGAGAGAGAGCGATGCGAGAGAGAGGGGGGGGGGGGTTGCGGGGGGGGTTAGAAGTTGACCCAATCTCGGTTCCAGACGTAGGCAAACAAGCGTGTTAGTCACATGAACGGCAGCGTTCCCTTTGAAGCCCCCAACCTCTTCAAAGCCCTCACACTCTGTCATCATTCACAAGTTGTGCAGTCCACCTTCACTCTCTCACACGCACCTGGGAATATGTTTCATTCACATTGTCCCCTTAGCTAGCATGAATGGGCCAACGGTGCGATTCACAAACTTGTGCATTCACAATCACCAAGAACAAGAAAGTGAGTTAGCTGTACATTGTAACAAGTCAACATGCTACTAAGTTTCACCCGGACTGAGAAAGGCCTAGGCCAGAGTGGTTTTCAAAGAAAAACTCCTCGATCTGAATGTCAAAGCAAGTTTGTGAGACACAATCGCCTCCATCCCCATGAACGACTGCAGCTCTATTACATAACTGTGCGATTCCCAAACACATTTAGTGTTTATAAGGAAGGATGAAGGGAGCAACTGGAGGCAGAGAGAGGGGGAGGGTGGGGGGGGGGGGGGTGAAGCTGTAATTCTGGCTTCCTCATGTTGTTCGGTCAGCATCACAACTTGGCTGAGAGAAAGGCCAACCTGCCTCGTTTTCACAGTACACTGCACCAGTCACATAAACTACCGACAAAACTCAACCTGCTTGTTGGGACCAACAATTCTAACTCTCTCTCTCTCAACCCATAGGCCTAAAAACACATTGATGGACTGGAAAAAGATAATGGCTTCTTAATGTAGAGTCGAAGAGGTGGATGGAATTCTTTTCCTCAACATTCAAAGTAAAGGGGTCTGAACGATGGGACAGAAAAATCATGTCATGTCACCCTAAAAAAAAAAAAAAAAAAATTAGCTGCTGAAAATAGTAAGCATTCTTCAAAATAATTAATGATAAAGTGAGCAAGGGGTTCGTCAAAGAAAAAGATTCAAGCAGACGTGTGTGTACATATATATTTATACCATAACAAACAATGAAATAGCATTTGCACAACACACTAGTTTATAAATTTCTTGCCGTCATACGGTTACATATACCTTTTAATGCACTAAAATTGACAGTCTTAGCATGGGGATGAGGAATCCTAATGACAACAGGATGGAATATTTAGACAACAAAAAAAAAACACGGAGAGGAGAGAGAGGCACATCTCACGACTAATAACAATGGGCTAAAAAAGACTGTGCTTCTATGCTAGCAAGAACATCATGCACAATGTAATAAAACCACGGGCTTACAACTTCCCACAGCGGTGCAGTTCCCCAGGCCGACAACAGGGGTCTCCTGTAAGCGACTCAGGCGAGGAAAATGCTGGTTAATACAGGAACACCCACCACCGGCTTTCGGCATCGGTTCGTCCTATACATTCCTCTTTATGCCTCAAGTTCAGGGTACTGCAAAGTCAGAATTATACTTAAAAAAAAGCCACTTATGATTGTGATAGTAATACCGTCAACATGCAAAGGAACGAGGTCTGTAAGATGCGGGGAAGAGGTGAGGGAACTGAGAGCAAAGTGTCAAGGAAACCAACAGACCTGTGCTTCTGGATTGGCACGAAGGGAAAACTAGTTTCCCTTCTCCATCCTGCACTTAGTCACTCCAACAATGTGAGCGACGCACACATTAAACTGAACAAGTCCGAGTGTTTATTACCATGCTTTTTTAGTTTCAGGGAGTGGCATTTTTCACCTCCATATTTGACATCACACTGACAGAATGTACGAAGGAAAAACATTACAAAAACGTTGAAAGAGAAGTGGGGGCGTAGGTGAGCAAAGGGTCGATTCTTGCGAAACCTACTAGTAAAATGTGCAGGTCTCATTTCCTCCAAAAATGCCCCACATTGAATTGTGGTTATACCTATATTTTTGAAATTTAGGCCTTAATGAGGAGGAAAATTAATATTAAGATATTACATACCAAACACACACACGTGTGAGTCAAAATGATATAGTGTGTGTGTGTGTGTAAAATTGGAAAGCAAAGTAAATGTTCAAGTAAAATATCAGTATATATTAGATGCAATAAGAATACGTTGGTAAATTTTTTTTAACTATCTTTAAAAACAATGTCCCAGTGAAAAATATAAAATAATTTCAATAATTAGGCTGTCTCTCTATGCAAAAATTTGAGAAATAAAAAGATCTACAATTGCTTTGGTCATTGTTATTTACCAATATTTTCCACTTCTCCAGTTAATTTGTTCTTAAATATTGTGTTTATCGATAAATGGCGCTAAATGTGGTAGAAGAAGAAAAACTGCCACCTTTGACACACACTCAACAGGAAACTACATTCTTCACAGATGATCTAACTGGCTGAATGAGGCATATCGGTTTGCAAACAGTTAATACTGGCTTTAAGAAATAATAGTTGCTTTTACTCACAATATAACGGCTTCTTTAGGGAGTGAAATATGACATGAATATTTTATTAACAGGTGAGATGAACCCAAAAACCTAAAGGGTTGTGGGATCAAACCTTTCAAGCAGTGATGCCTTCCAACCCATGTTTTTGCAAGACGTACTGTTCAGCTAATGTCATTAGATGGGGAAGAAGAAAAAAGAAAGAAAGAAAAAAAAAAGTTCTGAAATGAATCATTGCACTCACTACTGAAGATACTGCGACCCTCAAATCGCGTTGCATAAGCACTACCCAATCCGACCGCTAGGGGCGTTGAACGCTAGTACACCTGCTGCCTAGGCAATATCATAGAAAGACTATGGCATGGTGAGCCATTTCAAAATCTTGAACAGTGTGATGAGTTTTGAAGTAACAGTATTGAGAGTGCGATTGCGTCAGGAGAAAATATTTGTGCTGTACCTCACGCCTTTTGTACATTTAAGCAACACACACAAGTCTCCCCTCACATGCCGCACGTGGTATGGACCCGCATTATAATTAAGATTGGCGTTTTAAACTGCGTCATGTTGCCAAAACCAACCTCAGTGCCCCAGTGAAGGGATGAAGCGGACAACACCGGCCAAAAAGACATCTGCTTAAGCCGCATTTTACCCACGAAACTGTCAAAGCGACGCGAAGAAGCGCGTTTGTCGGGAAACTGGATAACTGGGTCAGGCCGCAAATACGATTCAGGAAAAACTTGAAATGCGAAAAATGATTAACAGACGTCTTGGTTATATTGGTTGTATAATACAAAGTATGCGTTTTAAATAAAACATCAAATCTGGCAATGGTTGTGTAGCTATAAACTTCATCCAGTTAGTCTATTTTAAAATCCAATTTGTCTTTTTTAAAAATGTCAGGCTGAAATAATACCTGAATGACTCAGAGTGACATGCTATCTGCGCATAATATATGAATGTATGGCGCAATCAGTCAACCTGAGACACACGTCGGCTCCATTGACCATACGCATAAAATACTAATGCCTCAAATAGTCTGCTGATCTAATCTTTTAACGATTATACATTTATGTGATTGATATAAGCATTCGCCCTTAGTAAACGATAACACAAATGTGTTCACTTACACCTGATGCGCAAAAAGTAGACATTTTTAGTTCCCCACCAAATCCATGAAGTTCATCTTTATTTAGTTTAAGGCTGCGCCAAATGCGCACCACATTTATCCCACCCATGTCTCTCATTCCCAACGCATGTCGTTCAACTTACCTGCCCATTTCCCCAATTTGGGAGAGAGTAGATCCCCGTTTCCCAGCACCCATATCCTAAAGCCAGTGATGATCTTGTACAGCAGCCACAGCGCCAGCGAGGCCGTGATAAGTGCACCGACCCAGAAGAGCGCTCTCTCGGCAGGCTGTAGCGTCTCCACCACGTTAAACGACTCCATGTCTACGGCTGGCTGTGCGTGGTGAATTACCTGCAAAATTAGCCGTCATGCACTGCTTTAATAAAGCTTCAATGTGTGCGCCTCTTTATAAGCAGGTTGTGGCATCACACCCCTACAACTCCTCTAACATACTAGTCTATCCAGATTTAAGTGCACACCTCCCACATACTCCATGCGAGCCCACGTCCATCGTTGATTGGCTGAAGCTCGCGTCCGTCAACCGCAACTTACCGTTGATTGGCTGTTGTGCGCGTCAATCACAAAGAGCCCATTCTCATTCATTCGGGTGCCCATTTTAATGGGGCGGGACCGAAAACTCTTTTGAGTGAGAAGCGATTGGACAAACATGACGGTAACCTCCATTCAAATAATGTCATTGGTTGTGATTCAGAACTGGTTTTTCTGTTTCAGTCAGGGTTACGAAACCTCCAAACCCACGCGTCCAACGATCACCCCCACACTATTTTATGAATGAAGTTTGCTGCTTATTGGCCACTCGGGCTCCTGTTGTCCCGCCCCTGCTGAGCAGTCACTGAGAGTCTATTTGTCCGCACGAACGCCAGTCACATTCATTCACCGGCGCTGTCACACCAATGAGTCATACTTTGTGGGAAAAAGACGGACAAGCTTATTTGCTGCATTTGAGTTCGATAGGCACATGTATGACTCAATTTCCAATTTTCCTGACCACGGCTCCATTTCCAAAAGCACACAAAACTTTTGTGAATTAAGGAAAACCGCCTAAACACACATTCGGTTTGTTTTCACAGTGTAGGACACAAAGTAAAAACCATTAATGCATTTTGAATATTGCAAAGACATCGTATAAAGAATAAAAAGTGTACATATACATACATAGTTACATACAGAGCCATACAGCATATAAATGCTTAGCCATATACACATAACCAAGCAAAATTACTAATGATAGAACCCCTTATAATGATCCACATCACATGATATTAATTTACAGTGTCATATTTAACAGTATTTTTACACTTTTGTGTGTGTGTGTGTTGAGGACTAAGTGTTTCTATAATAGTAAAATAAAACTGTTTTATGGTGATTAGAGCAATCATTGAAAATAATGTGAATAAAGTAAAAAATATCAATATAAAATAATGTAATGTAAAACATAAACACCAATAACGATCCTCCAGTTCTACTTAGTAACAAGTGATACGTCGTTGGATGGGGAAGCAATTGATATTTCACACCCCGTGAATAGCGAATAACCCACGTTAAGATGATTTTAAAAGCATATTTTGGGAAACTCTGCTTGTTTTATAATGCAGACAAGCTTATTATTTATATTCAATCAAACGGTGAACCTCCTCCACATGAAACTACAATTACCACACAGCGCTGCGACGAAACATCGCGAGAACTGTCGGCGAGAGTAACGCGGAAGAGAGGATGGTTATGTAAACACATAGGCACGTAGTAGATATGCAGCTGAGCAACCTGTGAAAATACAGCGTAAACTGTTGTGAAACACATTTTAACATGCAGGTACTTACACATGCATGCAGGTACGAAAACGACGCGCGAGTGTTGTAAGCGGCGAAACTCGCGTCCAGACGGATGTTTTGCTCTTGGCTCGGTCCTAGCTTGTCAGCTTGACATTCAGTCAGACTACTACACATACTGGAGCACTCCAACACATCACTCGCGACCCGAAACTTAACCTCAAATATAAGCCCACCGATACGTGAATAATTCAAGTAACACATGTAACATGTAAACCACATGCTGTTTAGTAGAAAAAAGCATTGGCGTCGTCAAGAAAAACATTTTAATGTGTGTATTTTTAATTGTAAGATACTCTGGCTGTGTAAGCCTTTCTCTCTGTGTATTGCCCCCCTCACGCTACATTTGTCTTTTTTATATCCGAAAGGCTGTAAACACACAACGTTTTCAATATGTCACAAATTGGTGTTAAATTTTCCAGTTTCCCCACACTTAAAAACAGACAAATAAGCAAGCAGACTCTAAAATAACTCCAAACATTTTATTTTCTCTGACATGGAATAGACAATACAGAAAGCAAACAGTCTGATGACAAAATACGTGATTCATAACTTTGTCACGTGAACGATAAACTTCCAGCTTTTAGCTTTTGCAACATAATCACATCATATATTTCTCACACCACATGTACAGCTTGTTTCATGTAATGAAATAGCTAAACAATTAGTCCGGGTCGAATCGTTAATGAAGCATATTTTTCTCTGTGCACTATACAGAAATGACATTCAAATACTCAGAAATGCAGAACTCGCACGTTACGTTCTTACGTCGTCCACACGGCAGCAACCACCCTTGACTCGTTTAACTCAATTCAGCTCAAACTGTTAAGCACATTTTGGGTTGTATGATAGACAATAACAGCAAAGCAGAGAATACTATAATTATGAAGCAATAAAAATGCACGTAAGGCACAAGCAATCCGATACATAGTGCATTAACAGTGTTATTTCTTGTAGGCTAATTATTATACTACAAATAATAACTGATGCAAAATCTAGATATTTTACTTTAACTTTTGCTTAGACGAACCTTAAAACATACAATTTCGACATCAGACACACACACTCTCTCTCTCTCTCACACACACACACACACTCTCTCTCTCACACACACACACACACACACACACACACATTACCTCTCACTTAACAAATTATATATTCCAGCTTTCAATCCTCGACACTCACTGATCTACCAACATAACATTAAGAAAAATCCTATACGATAAATCCTTTTTTTCTTTACCCCTTTTAAACCATACTTTATTTCTCCACACTTTCTGCACGGACCAAGGCCTCTTTGTACCCTTAATAATTCCAACAAGTCACATTTCACATTTACTGTGGTCAAAATGCTCCCTCAAACATCTATGAAATATTAACATATATACGATATAATAAACATATCTAGCGAAAGAACTAATAATAAAAACAGCATTATTTGAGTCCTAAGCTCATTTGGGTCGTGGGAGTGATACGTTAGCAGCAGCAGAGCGTGCAGTGGACAGCGAACGCCTGACAGCTCCAACTCTCCGTCTGCAGCTTCATACAACATGTTAAACAAACTATTAAGATCTCACAAATATGTAACCCTAACAATTATAAAGCACCACAAGCTAAAAAAAAAAACTCGCGCCTGTAATTTTCACACAAGTCTACAGACGCTCGCGTTACGCACACGTTCTTATTATCACAATCACAACAATTCCATTTGAAGCTACATATAGGCTATAATTTAATTAGAACAAATAAGATTAAATCAGTCTGTGTTTGCATTCACGTCTTTGAGAATTAAAGCAACACAACTCGACACAAGCGTTCACGTGCATCTTGTTTATACAGTTTCACTCATTTAGGTTAATAATCACAACAAATGTATCTATACATGGTTTTATGTGCAAGTAAAAAAAATGTAAAGCTCAGATACGTACTATATCATTTTCATATTTCCTTACGTCTCACAGCTCATGCGTCTCAGACGTCTGTGCACGTGACAACGTAAGCAAGTCCAGGTCATTTATTAAACCCAAGTAGTTTACAGACAGATATTGCAAATACCTGACGATGTTATGTTGTTCCTACAAAGTAATCAACTTGCTGAATATCCATTTACAGGTGTAAAGCAGTCTAACAGACGTTGGTTTGACGTTGATCTTGTGTGCAGGATACAAGGTAACGTTTTCCCAGATTGTTATCCTATGGGGGGGAAATAAAGCACCTTTTAGTATTTTTCAAAAAGATAATATCCTCTGAATCATGCATCATTTATGTATAATCTAAAATAAAATCGCTGATGGCATTATATTGCACTAAAATACGTTTTAAAAACATATTTCAAGTTTTTATCACAACTACTACTCATTCATAAAATATATAGAACATTTATAACGTTTATAGCACATTTATAAGCTGAAAATCATTATTTTCACAGCTGAGGCCTTTGCCACACTAGACAGAGTTTGAAAGAGAAAGGATGCAAAAACAGATCAAGATTTATGATTTTATACATCAGCAGTGATTTAAGAACATTTACAGAAAAATAAATATTTGTTTAGGGTGTGTTCTTTAACAATATATATTTTTTCTGCTCACAAACAATATCACACATGCTGCTGCACACACACACACACACACACACACACACACACACACACCACAGACATGTATCATGTCCACTTTTATCCTTGTTCATCTCATAAATTTCAAACAGCCTTTTCATATTAATCACATCTGTATAGATACCAGTGATTTAAAACATTCTATGTTAGTCCTTCTTTCTTAAACATCTACAATACATAATTTGTCAAAATTAATATTTTGAAGCAAACCTGCTCTAAACTACTAAAGTTTCATCATATCTGTGTTTTAGATTAAAATGACAGTCTTTAAAATTATTCTGCGTCGTTTTATTTTATAAAAGAAGCTTAAATGTAGCAAATTTACTTGTAAAGTACGTATGTTTGTTTACTAAACACACACCAAACACATAAATATAAGATTTACATCAAATATATTTACAAAACTATATATTTAGACTTAAAATTGCATTTAAAAGAAAACGTAATAAATATAAATGTAACTAAATTATTTTAAACAATGCTGCACTATATATCTGAATGTCTTTGGCTCGTCTGCCCTGCTGTCTCTTTCTCAAAGCTCATGCATATGTTTCACAACCTCTCAGCCGTGTGCTCACTAACGTACACACACATCCAGCCCTCTACATGTGCTCAAACAATCACACACAAGCATTCTGTGCATATTTACACACACACACTCGCATTTACACACTCATATATGTATGCATTCACACACAAGCGGTTTTAGGGCCTCGAAACAATCACATAAACCTTACAACATAAACACACACATCCATGTGCGCTCTTAGGTATGTAAATACACACACACTTATATTGTCAGTACAATTGACAAAAAACACACACATGGCCCTTTAGACACACACTCACTCATACGTACATTCATATTAAAACAAAACATTTTGCACACACACACAGAGGCCTTGCGATAATGATACAAAGCTTTCTGATATACACTTACACACACTTTTTGTTCGTACGCAAAATACACACACTTAATGTCTGTAAAACAGCCAAAACATGCTTTACCCTCATTATCGAACATATATACACACACTCACCAATACGTATATATCTGTGCATGAATTAAAACGTACATTCAAATGTTCGGTTTTGCAAACACACACAGACCTTAAAATAATATACAAAGCATTCTAACACACACTAACACATACAC
Organism: Sinocyclocheilus anophthalmus; assembly: GCA_018155175.1. Lineage (NCBI taxonomy): Eukaryota > Metazoa > Chordata > Actinopteri > Cypriniformes > Cyprinidae > Sinocyclocheilus > Sinocyclocheilus anophthalmus. The sequence goes on from JADLZN010004555.1 coordinate 51,661, forward strand.
ATAACCATGCTTTCATATTAATGTGCACATAGACTCACACACACTCACTTTATCTGTCGTATTCTTGAACATTTACACAATATACTGTATATGCATAAATGTGCACAAGATATTTGATACACACATAAATGTATTAAAATAATGCATTCTTTAATACTTACACACACGCACATTCCCTTTGCACTCATTTTAGTACATAAATGTGCACACATCACTATTACCATGGTATATTTGCATATTTCACACCACACACCACACACACACACACACACACACACACACACACACACACACACACACACCCACAGGTTTGTTAAACGAAAATACACATTTCTTACGCATTCTTGCTGATACACAATCATGTACACACACTCCATCTCCATCTGTATATTGACGAAACACACATCTGCCTTTACATTCTCTAACAGACGTATACATACACACACAAGACATCTTACACACACATCCACAATCCACAAAGCATTCTGACACCTGCACACACATTCCCAGTGCATTTTGTGTGGGTACAACCAAACATATGACACAAGCAACACATCTCACAGTTATTTGTGGGCACTGGATACAGATCTGGCCTGCTCAATGAAAATCTGCTCATGACAGTCATTAAAAACGACGTCACCATGGTCAAATGTGTTTCCTGAGACCCCCCTAATACTTCCCTCAATACATACAGACTATTTAAGGGGTACAATATATAATAAGTTAAGTTTTAAGTTTAAGATTTTATCAATATAAAATCAAACAAAATGATAACAATTAGCTTTACAGCATCATTCAAACTGTATATATACCTAATAATAATCTATGCTGAAACTTGATATGCAGCAAAAAATTATTATTATATATAAAATATTCCAGTGTATCAAGTACCACTGAGTTAGCATGCTTGTACATCTAATGTGGTTATACGTCAGTCTGCTCAGTCTTACTGGCTCTACATTCATATACAAAAAAAAACACACACACACACAAAAAGACCAAAAATAGGGCACACAAGTTATGCAACCCTTTAAAAACTTGTGTGACAGCTTAAAAATGTGCATACTACCTCAAAGTCTAGGGTGAAATTGAGTGAGTAGTTCACTGGTTTCTATTACTTTCCATATGATTTGTATAAAACAAGTTTCTACTAACATATTTGTCTTATTTTTAATAGAGGTTTTTTTATTACTAAAGATGAATAGCTTAATACCAGATACAATACATACTAAGCTTTTTAATAATCTTTTATTGTCAGTTTAGTTGATGTACCATTAAAAACTGTGAAATATCAACATTTATACATACACAGGTAAAAATGTATAGCTTTCACTTCAACAAATATATTGTATTAATTTTAACTAATTTGTTCAGCCAACATTTTTGTGCAATGCCTCTGTTTTTGATACATCCCTTCTGGATTGCTGGTTTTAATAGTTTGATAAAAAAAAAAAACATTTCAAATGTTTTTTAAATTAGCTGTTTAAAAAACTAGCTGTAATGTTTTATATATAAACAATATCCATTTTGTCAGCAAGACTGCAATAATATGATAAGTGTTTCCCTCTGTACGTCATATTTTATGTGTCGTCTGAGCCTGTACTTTCAGACCTGACCTGTCACATTCTATATTGTTTTTTAATATTATATACATGATCAGCGACCACTTAAAAACCTTATTTTTTCTTTTAACACATGTAATAAGGATCATTACTCTTTTGGAAGATTTTTCAATCAAAGCAGACGACGCAAGCATGCAAAAACACGACGGAATGTGTGCTTTGAAGGTTTTGCTCACTTGATTTTTTGACAAAGAAAAAGATTTGTACATTTCTAAAGGTGATTTTATGACATTATATGCTCAAAAAACTGAATTCTGCTTTTTTCCATATTCCTTGTTTCATGCCGATTCGTGCTATTTTTGAACAATCTCTGTAACTGATTCACTTTTGCAAAATAATTTCTTAAATTTACACATTTGATCAGTCAAGATTTGCTGGTCACTGAGTTTCACTCATCAGCAAAGTCTAAGGTGCGAATGGATGTTATAGCACAGAAAGTGCGTTTTGCATTACAACGTATTTGAGTGCGGGACACTCCCATGCTTCCCTGTAGATGTTTTTGGGTCTAAATAGGTGTCGGTTGATACCTTGTTTATTGGTAAACCCCTCCTTTTCCCCCCATCAACTTCCATGCCTGTCAGCCTTCCCTCTCCTTCCATGAGGAGCACAGTCAGTTCACTTCACATCTCACTTTTGAATAGACCTCCAGTCATCAGCAGATTTTCTACAAATAAAAGACACAAACATTAACCAAGAAACCCCAAAAAAACATCCAGACATGCAGCCAAACATAAATGCACACCCCCACACACACAGCGTCTAAAATCTTTATTTGTGCTAAAATTGTTGATTTAAAAAATAAATAAATAGTACTGACATTTAATACGTAATAATGACTATTTTTGTATTGTTTTAGTTGATTGTATTATAATATATTTGATTATTTTAGATTTTAGATTATTCTGTACGTACATGATTGTGTTCTAACACTGTAAAGTTAGAATTTTTTTTCCATTCATAGAACAAATTACAATCTTAGGTTATATTTCATAAACACACTTTTATATCAGTACACTTTATTTAAATCTATATGACTGGCTGTGAAATACTAAGAGCAGTTCATCATAGTGAGATATTTTTAAGAACAGCCCAATTTTAATGGACGTAAGCTTATTTTTTAATGAAAAGCTATTTTTTCGGTGCCATTTAGTGCTGTTTAGGTAACTGAAAGCTTCAGACTCGCATTTAAATTAATATATTTTACCAAAAGATTACATTTAAAAACTGGAATTAACTGGGAATATATATAAACAGGCATGAACTGCTTTTGCACTGGTTATGCAGAGAGCAGATTTATGGCAAGTGAATGCGTGAACGGGTATTTCTGTGCCAGTGAGGTCATGCCATGTTAACATGACAGGACCACCCTCTTAGGAACAAGCAGACACTCCCCTTCCCTAAAAATTCCGCCCGGAACTGACTCATCCCTCACACCTTCCCTGACTCATCCATGTATGGATGGAGGGAATGTGAGAAAAGAGGGAAAGAAGGGACGGGGGGCCACATATGTAAATATCCCTCTTGTTAGTCCATGCAGGCATCATTCCATAAGTATTATTTGTTGTTACGCCAGGCTAATGTTGACATCCTGTTCCTGTGGACTGATTAAACGGACAGTTAAAGTATCTACTACATCTCATATGTCATTTTGCAAACAATTTAGGAAAGTCAAAGAATGAGGTAAAATGATTTAAATGGTATTGGTGTATCACCGTATCATAATGAAATATTTGTGAGGACATGCTTTTAGAACATGTTTTTGACATAACATGTCCTCCTCAGATTGGAAAATAATACATTGAGAAAGACCCAAGGGGATGAGCTAAGGGGAAAAAAAGGGTAAAACAGTGAACAACCACATGAAAAAACAGTATGCTGTTTAATAACTGCAACATCATATTTTTAATCATAATAGATAATGGAAGTTGTAAATTGTTTGTGATGCTTTTAAGTTGTTTTTATTTTTATAGCCTGATTTAGATTGTGGTTATTAATAGTTTAACGTGAATTTGTGAGTGTCAAAAAGAACTCAACACGTTTAAAGATAAAGAAAAAATTAAAGATAAAAAACAAACAAACACATTATTTGTTTAGAAAAAATAAGCACTATTTAAATCTAACATCTAACACTGAACAATAAGGTCTTTTCTCTGAGATAAGTTAAAATTGACCGGGTGACGTCTTTTGCTCACCCTGTTAATCAATTAAGAAACCTATATCTAATTTATCAAAAAAACATAAAACAGTGTTTGAATTCATTCTTCAAAGAGAGAGACATATAAAAACATATATAGCCATGAGTGAAGTATCTCTCTAAAAAAAAAAAGTACCTGTGTGTAGTGATGGTGAGATCTGAATGCATCTGAAGTCTCAGACTACAGGTATATAAAAAAACAAACAATATATATAAATATGAGATATTATAACAATAATGTCGATATTTATTTTAATGTAATGTAATATTTATTTTGATAAGTGTTTAAATCTGCAATTTAAATAGACTGTTAAATGAAAATAGCCCATGGTAACCGGTGTTGCAGTCCATCTCTAGCTTCACTAAAAATATGAAATAGTGTCTGTTAAGTATGACTTATATACAGAAAATGTACCAAATAATATTTGCGATTTTACAGTACAGTAATCTGTAAGTATTCCTTTTAAAATCTGTATTAAAACTCTTTGTCTCAGGTTGTGTGTCAGCATCTCAACATTATGTTGTGAAATTTCTGCTCGGAGGTTTAAAAGGTTTATAGTGTTTAAAGACCAAATCAAACAATATTGTGGCACTAATTCCAAAAAAGAAAGACATAAAAAATTAAAAGAAGCTTGGATAATTTTATCTTCCAAGGTCTTTCATACCATCCAGCCTGTGTTAATAATGCCCCTTAACTCTGTAGGTTATAAATATTTTCATGATACATTTATATTTTTTCCATTTAACAAACAAATGAAAATAATCCTTGTACATTATTCTAAACTAACCTGCAATGAGCAATACTGTTAAAATACTTCTGAAAGTCACACACTAAGATCCTTAACTCCACAGAAAACTAAAACTCTTGACGAGCCACTGCATATAAAAAAAAATTTCCACTTGCGTAGCTTCATTTTTTATATTTTGCAGCTCAACGTAATATCTCATATAACTTCAGTGGTCATTTCACTTAAGACGTTCAATACAAGTCTGTGTAATATAAGTAACGGAATGCAGTGAGAGCTAAAACATACACAAAAACTAACAAATATTTTTAGGTACTTTTGTTGTACTTAAAAACACTTAAATACCTTTTTTATTTTTAAAACTATCTACATATGTGTACAGATATTAAATCACATATGTGCATATGTGTCTATGCACATATCAAGTACACTTACACTTCTGAGAATGTATTTGCATTCTACCTAATTGTTAAAGCAATACATATTTAAGGTATATTAAGCATAAATATATAATCATACATACCAATTCACAATAGAATAAATCATGCTGTATTTACCATAAGCAATACCAATAAAAGTCTTCATATGCTTTTCTATCAAAACTTAAAATTTCCACATGTTAAACGAAAAGAAAGACTTTTAAATGATCATGTAATTGTCCTGATACACACTATACAGGGCACCACACCCACCTTAGTGACTTTCAGACTGTTTAACTGTAAAGTACAACTGGAGCACATAAGACGTTACACAGGCCTGAAACCGTTGAATACAACAGTTTGATAGGCATAAAAATAACAAAGAAAAAACCTTCAACTGTTAAAACCTTGTATTACTGGGAAAAAAATCCTGTGCCTGCTGCAGTTTCAAGCGCTTACTGACAGACAATGGCACGAACAGAGGCCACTCTCGCAAAGGGCTGAGACAGAAAGAATGAACTTACGACGCCGGTGACGTCACAAGCAACACCGTCAGGGATCGTACTGTGAGTCGAGCTGTTCATTTCACCCTCCGTACTTGACACGATGGATGCCTCAAGTTCTGTCCTGCCCTGTGCACAAAGACAAGAGCACAAAGTTGTACATAAATAACAGTGGGGTCGTTTGAATGCGCAGTTTGGGCAGTTTAGCAGCTTCTGAAAAATATACAAGGCATGTTTGGTGAACAAGGAGTTGAAAAGAGTTGGGAACAGTAAAATGGGGTGAAAAACAAATGAGAGCATGGAAAAGCCCTTCGCAGCTGCATCGTGCCATTCAGTCCACACAAAAAAACACGTTTTGTGCACTTTTTCAAATAAGTTTAGATACGCAGAGCACGAGAATATGTTTCACTCACTTTAGAGTCTACGGAACCAAAGCGACGCACACGGACGTCACAAAACTTTTCATTACATGCGTGTAGACAGTACAAAAAGTCATATAGGTCAGTAAACTTTAAAACTTAACAGTAATTGCTGGCTAAATGTATTAGTTTAGAAAAAAGTTTCTTGCACTTTTTCGACCACTTGGAATTTAACCCCTCATGCAGAAAACTCGAAAATCTCGTGAAACCGAGCAGAAATGATTGAAACTACTGGAATAAGTTCAGTGAACAGAAATAAACATGCTGTTTTAGCAAACTAAAGAAAACAATTTCACAATGCACATGCTCGGCGTAGGAGCTTCCTCCTGATGCTGTTTATACAATTTAATCAGGGATTCTTACAGTCAAATATGATGTAATGATTTAAATTTATTAGGCCACCAAAATCCGCGTTAGTATATTTTTCATTCAAACACTAAATCAACCTTCTGTCTCAGCTCGCCTCTTTTGAGTGAGCATCAAATCAATCACTTGAATCAAAAAAACATGTTCAAACTCAAAACGAACACTTACATTACTGCATTTCACAGTTTAGCTATCAGCAAAGAGGATTTTTAATTTAACGATTTTGTTTCGTAATGTTGAACCATAACGTCGAACTATTTCTGTAAGTATGAGGAACTTTTTCAGGCCTTTAAGCTTATCGGGGGGTGGGGGGGGGGGGGGGGGAATTAGGCTACATGAAATGCAAAACTCCATGAAGTTAAAGTTTTCTAATATTTTTTAACCAATTTCAAGAGGACCTCTTCTCTACGTCATTTTTAATTGCTCTAATTTTATAACCATATAATCAAAGGAATGCATCTATGCAATAATGTGAGGGAACACATACGATTGAGACTAAATTAATGTTTGTCTGACCTGAAGGAATTTAGGGTTGTCGTCACTAAGAGACTTTGGAGCCTTTTCCAAATACTGTAGCCTATAATAGGGGCATTTGTGTTTGCACTTCCTCCTGCATATAGGCTAGGGGACAGGTGAGTGTCACCGAAAACAGGAAATGACTTATGTGGTACTTAGGGGACCTGACTTCAATATTGTAGTGACACGGATCACGTCACTTCTCAGTTGCTGAGAATTTCTCAATGGACTGTATCTGCATGGCATAAAATCTTTATCACCCAATGTGTCTACATGTTATATCCTGTGTGTGCGTAGGTGTGTCATATTTCATTGAGGTGTCATATTTCCAAAATACTGTGTGTGTGTGTGAGAGAGAAGGAACGAGGGTGTGTGTAAAAAGAAGGAAAGAAAATAAATAAAAGAAAAAAAACGATGAGGTTGGGTGAAACCTTGTTGTCTTTGGGCACCTATGGTGACGTGCTCTCTTCTCTCTCTCTGTCTCTCTCTCACACACACACACACACACACACACACTCTGTCAATGGGCTGATATTTTAATTTTAAACCCGTGTAGAACTATAACTGCGTCGGGAAGGGTTATACAGCTTATATGTTATTGCGAACAGGGTGGGGTCATTTCAACATTGTTTGGCTTCTAAGTGAATAGCACACTAACGAGATGCCCCCCTCTCTCTCTTTCCCGAATGGACCACTGTGTTTTCCCACGTGCAAACTGGGAGGCTCGTTGGTGGAACTGTGCTTTTGTTTGGGTGACTTTTTGTAATCGTATTAAAGAGAGTAAATATTCTGGCAATGGAGACGCCAGATAACTCTCGACAGGGAGGGATCTTAGACTTTGGGGACGTAAGTGGGAGAAAAGTTCGGCTTTACATTTGAACCGCAACACAGTGATGACATATTTTTGGGTAAAAAGAACAAAGTATTTGTAAAAAATAAATACAGTAATAATGATAATAATAATAATAATAATAATGCAATCATTTAATCCACGCAGCGGATCAGTCGGTGAATGCGCCTTCCGCAAATGCTTTTTGGGGTAAGGGCTTCCCAGCTAGATACTTATGAACAGCAAGCCCAGACCGCAAAAAGATTCGCGAAAGACAAATCGCAGTCTGAAGTCCGTGACATCAAACAGTGACATCCAGGTGGCTTGTGCATGGCTCTGGTTTCCCATTCCTATTGTGTCCAGACCGCGAAGCCCTTTTCCGTGGCTGAACTGTATCCAACTCATTCACATTCTACGAGCATGGGAAGCTTTGAGAGCAGCCAGCATCCAAATGCCTGTATTCTGAGTGCGAGCGCTGTCCGTGGTTCTGAATTCACTCCTTCCCAGTAGTTTATTTTCGCTGGCTTTTGTAGTCGCTCGTGCCTACCGACGTGCGCTACGATAATTACATCTAAACAAAGACACAAATGTGATAGAGCGACCATTGAACTCGTTTCTTTTCGCCTCACCGTTTTGTTGCTACTATGAAATACATCCTCTGGTTCGTGATGCCGGAGAATCGAGCAGATGAAGCGCTCTTGGTGAGGAGAGAGCAGTCTGTAATCTGCTCGCAATAAATAGAGAGCAGCGAGAGATCTTATTGGCGCAAACAAAAAATCGTCATCCACCAATCGGTTTCTTGCTCATATAGGGACCCCCCTTTTTGAAAAAAAAGAGAAAGAAAGAGGAAACCAAATTGTATCTTAGTTGGCGCAAGTGACCAGAAATATTCCGTTTAAGACAATAACATTAAATGTTTTTATCCTTTTTTTGTTTTGAAGCCGAATTCGTTCGCCATGTCACGTTTCAAAATGGGTTGCCACGTCTCTCGCACACCATGTCGGGGTGGCGTGCATTCATGTCTGCAAGTACAGCGACATGTATCCATTCAAAACAGACATTAGGGTCGTTTTCAAAACGATTAACATTTTGGAGGCGTCGGGTTCTAACGTGCATGTAAAACAAAGCAGCACATCGCCAGCACGACGACAACAACACGACAGGCTTCTGAGGTAATTTCATTGCATGACCACAGAGAGTTCACTGGCTGATACCACTCAGTGAGGACAAGGGGGTCTCTAAACTATCAGCAGAACATAACAAATTCTATACATTACAGTTGCATCATCGCCTGCGGGCACAACAAACTGTGGTTTTTTTTACAAAAAAAATGGTGCGTTCCTAAGCGATTGGCATCAGAAGAACGTTACATAAATTTTCAACATCCAAATTTACAACAACAACATTTTTTTAAATGCATCAACAGCAGTCAATTTCTCACAACTTGAGGAAAACATGTAATAAAAGCATGACAACACATCAAAAGTGTGATCCCTGTGGCATATATTTTGGCCAATATCTCAATCCAGCTGTGGAATGTGACTTCATTTCACTTACCCGTGAAGTTCTTTTCTTGCATCCATGCGATCATTTGTCAAAATTGTTAAAGAGTGACTCTTCTTGGAACTATGCAAGAAACTATACGAAGTGGGAGGGTCACGATCTTTATCTGGACCCACCCCCCCCCCCCCCCAAATATCCATCCCTCCCCACAGTTCTAAATTCATCCCGAACCAAGATCTCCCCCCTCCCTTCCCCTTAATCACTGATATTCTTATTGCGCCTTCGTGGTGCAAGGGGAGGTTGAGGTGGCTAGGCAAAAGAGATATGGCTTGAGATGTAACAGGTGTAAAAAAACAAAAAACAAAAATAAATCCAAGCCCAGATGCCACCATTATGAGGATTTTATTTGGTGGTCGCATCATTTGCGGACGTCTCTACTCAGTCACGATTCTCCCCCTTCTGTCTGCACCGCACAGCGACTGCATCTCCTGACGCAGCCAACGCGCACATATTACTCACTATAGCAGTCACGACTCGGATAAAACCGTGTTTCGACTAAAATTACAACGCCAGCATTGATTTAAGAAGATCTTGCTATGTCTGGGATAGGTGTATAGAGAGCCACAGTGTCTTTGAAAAGGTCAAGGTAATGAGTTTTTTTTTTCTGCAAAGATCCGCGGTCATTCCTGGACTCACTACTCTGGCATGTACGGTTTTAAGTATTTAAGCGAACTCACATGTAATTTTTTATTTTGAATACATATACATGACCATTTAAACCCTCTGAAACAATTCGAAAAATACTGTGTGCTAACGCTTAAGGCACTTGCGCACGCTGCAGGATTGAAGTTAGGCGTTTATTAAGAGATGCTTTGATTAAAACAACACTGGCGATCACAACGGGATTGTTTTGCGCAACTGCACAAAACCGTTAGTTTTGGCACAAGACCAGTATTATAGTCCACAGCAATAGAAAACTGTCGATTGCAGTACTGTATAATGAAAATGACGTGGGCGGAAGAGTAATCCATGTGAATCCGCCTATAGCTACACAGTCTCGAGCAGTCTCGATCTGATGGAAGTGTTCAAACAACGCACGCGGGAACATTGCACAAAAAACAAAAACAAAACAAACAAAAAACAAAAACAAACAAAAAAACCCTTAAGCTGTATTTTGAGAACGTGTGCCGAGTGGCATCCCTTTCTCGGGTGATGGCCAAAACAGGGCTGACCATTTAAGGGCGATATTGGATGCATGGAACCCCTTGACGCCACACCAGGGCTTCCCTCGTCTGCTGTTGCTGGTGATTTTCCTTTTGGCGCGGCGTCTTCCACCTATATTTATTAGCCTATTTTCCTCTTCGCATATTTTGAGAGATATGTCCCCTCACTCTTCTAGTGTTATCGGTTTCCATTCACACTCTCAGCTGTAGCGAAGAGGCAAAAAACGACTCAACAGCGCCGTCAGACAAAGGAGTTTGGATTTGGATTCCACTTATTTACCATTCGCGAGATTCCTGCTCTGAAGAGAGAGTGGTTTATTTCATTTTTAACAAATGGATTAAAACAAAACACCTGTTTGAGAAGTGCACACAGTATGCGTGAAACAAATGGTCGGTGCAGGGAATGGCACGTTACTCGATGCATGCAAGAAATCGTGCAAAAAATCAAATAAACATGTCATCAAACCAAAGAAATCGTCGAGAATGTGTACTTACCAGTACAGGAAGCCCTGACTGAAAGCAGGGAGAACACAGAGAAGAGTATAAAAACAACAAGCAAGATGAAAATCAAATACTGCGCTTGATTCATATCTATCCTTAGCAACACGTCCAAGTTTTCTCAGAATCGCAGTCCTTTTTATACAAGTGATACCCTCTGCCTATTTCTGGATCACGATCAAACACTGATGCTATTTTTAGCCCCCAGTAAGAAAAAAACACACTCACAAAGACATCGCTCAGGAGCGTTACGTGGAGTGCATGTAATGTACATTAATTTTGCCTCTCCAACTCCATCTGACTCGCCTCCGATGCATCGCTGCAGTGATTTTTTTTTTTCAAACGAACTGCTTCAGTGCCCCTCTCTCTTATGGGCTAAATATTTCTTAAAGGTTCGCTTTCTCAGCACAAGTTGTTCTCGCTCTCCTCGTTGCTTTATGTTGCTCACCATCCTCTTTATTATACGCGTCTTACGCGGCGTGTCTCCATGCAACTTTAGCTTGGAAACTCGGGACGGATTCGCTGCTCATAAAAAACACACGCACGCACGCACGCACTCACTCACTCACTCACACACACACACACAGAGACACACAGAAGGACCCGCGCGCGCAAACAATCGTAATCAGTCGCACTGCGAGCGGAATATGTTTTGTCTTTAGAGCAGTACACAAACGATGATAAATAACGCTTGCAGAATCTCTCTCTCTCTCTCTCTCTTTTTTTTAAGGCTGCGTCAGTTACTAGGCATTGACGTCACGTTTAGGTTCTCCCACTTCACAGTCTATGGCTGCTGATTACAACCGTCCCTGTTGTGCTCGCAGACAGCCTCGCACTAATGAAAATGGCTCGGGGAGATGAGTGAAAGACGGACAGTGTCCGCGCTGCAAGTGACCACAACCCCGGCTTCCCAGAGCGAAACCACTCCTTACAGTCGCCAGGCATCGTGAAAAACTCATTTGCCAATGGATTCCGTGGCAGATGCGCACCACTAGCCTATATATGATCTTTAAGCCCGGTAGTTGCTTTGCACATGTTAGGGTTCTTTTGCGTACAATGTTTAGGGAGATGGAAAAGTTAGTGTTGCTGGGGTTGCCTCGTTTATATGAAGAGGTGTGTGTAATATTTTCAATTTAAGCTTTAAATCAATGCGATGTTACAAACGACCGCGCAATAGTCACAGAAAGACTGTGGCTTCTAAACCTGTCGAATTGCAAAGCATAACACTAAAAGTGAACGTGCAGAACACAAAGTACACTAATTTGGCCAGTGCGGTAGAAACATAAGGGGGGGAAATTCGCGCGTCTTGCCGCAGGGTGTCGCCAGACTCCATTCGACAGCTGCTAAAACTAGTGGCAGTTCACTTAAAACTGATTTGAAAATCTTCTTAAAATAGTATTTTACTCTTTGTGTCGTTATTTATTAAATTACTTATTGTAAAGATCAAAACATGGCACAAGTCACGCGAAGTTTATGTTTTTGCGATTCGAGTGTCTCTGTCCGTGGTGCTGAAATATAGACTCTACTATAGCATCAAGCTTTATGCAGTGTTTTCCCGACAGACACGAACTTTAAATACATTTCATGCACGCAAAGGCTGTTTATACTATATTAAACACATGAAGACACCATTTCATCGCCCTGACATGTTAGCTACAAGTGTATGAATGAACACAAGCTCCTATTAATAAAACAACGCGATGTACTGCGATGTGCAGGGATAATCCTACCTTCGCGAAACATGGGATGTTCCGGAGTGTTGTCGGACTCCTGCTGCTAATATGGGAGGATCATGAATGAGCGGGTGGTGACGAGTTGTGTGTGTGGGGGGTGGGGGGACCGAAAATAGGTAAATATTTAGATCAAGGGCGTAAATATAACATTTGTCATCATGTTTCCCTTAAAATACATCAGTGTTCTGCCAGGAGTGCCATAAGTGGCGGCTTTGATCTGACAATGAAGCTGGACGTTTGCACCCTCCGCTAAATCTAAAAATACCTCGATTTCGGCTGTGTGGGCTTGAGCTCGCTCAGAGCTTCTCCTCATTTAACCCACCTTACCTCAAATTTGACAGGGACAGCAGTCTCGAGTCTGTGGCTCCAAGAGTTGCTGGTATAAAGTGAAAATCACAAACCTGCAAAAAGAGCAAAAATAAAAGAAATCATAAAAAATGATATAATACTAACATATATATATTATAAGGATATATTATTATAATATCACATATTATTATAATTGCATTATTACTATGATAGAATAAAAATATATAATATATAATCAAATAAAATCAAATATTTTATTTTAACATGATTTTGAACGATATATATATATATAGTAAGAAATAAAATTTAAATTAAAAAAAAAACTAAAAGACTGCAAGCGATAGATGATCTGATATATGAAAATTATATATATATATATATATATATATATAATAATAATATATATTATACAGTGAAATAATATATACACATAATATAATAATAAAATGTATAGAATTATACTATATATAATACAAAAAAATCTCTCAAGTCTAATGCACAGTCTCTGTCTCAAGTAAAGATCCACTATCTGAATAGTGATTTGAATGCTTCGGTGGTATAGAGGTATTATAAGTCTTCAGTCAAAACTTACAAGGCATTCACCTAATATGCAAGATTTGGGGGTCTAAAGGGGTTTCTTAGACCCCTTACATGTGCTGGCCAAGAAATACCCAGGTTTCTCTCAGTGCATTACACAAAGCCAATAATTGTGTTGAATGAATCAGAATTATGAATTACAATCCTAAGTTTTTTCAAGCATCAAGTTTTGCATTACTCACATCTTTAATGTGATCTTCAACCATCAGTATCCTTGCATTTACCAGACCAGATATGAACAATTTAGTATTCACAGAGTCCAGAAATGTATTTGCTGGGATGGCAGCATGTCATCGATCTTTATTGTTGACAGACACTGACACATAAGCAGACTTGGCCATAATCTTCCTCCAGTTCCCATTAATAACATAATCCAAAATATTTGCTTTGCCTTTCCGTCACATGTTTCTTTTTCCTTTGTTTGACGCCCCCTGCCCACCCATCCCTACCTCCTCGGTTTGTTCAACCATGGGGAGAGAGGTGGATGCTCTAGGAAACGGACACTGCCCCGGTGGTTTCTACTGGAGAGTTGAGAGGGAAATCAAAATTGATGAGGGTTTGTTGGAATTTCAAGCTCAGATCTCCACCCTTATAGCCCTTTCTCTCTGTTTATTTTTCTGTCTCTCCTGCCTAAATGATGTCAATGGAAGCCGAGCTATAGAGCTATTTATAGAATCTCCCCCTCCCATCAGAATCACATGGTTCAGAGCCAAGGCACAATGACTACCTCAAGAGAAGGGTCTGCATGAATAGAGACGGTGAATATTTATGAATGGGCAAGCTGTCAAATGATGTTCCTCCTGAGTAACATGTTAGAAAGAAAGTCAGACTGGGCTTTCATGTGCACATCCTCTCCATATCCATTAAGTTCTCTGCCATTTATTCATTCATTACCCCATTCTTCTAATTCATTCATTCAAAAGTTAGTTGGGACCTAAACTTCCTGGATGCACCAAATGTCAGAAAAGCAAACTAAAACCTGAAGGGTCCTGCCTTGTTTGCATCTCTCAGCTGCTGCTTTGCCAACAGCGCATGATCCTTCGCGTTTCATCCTGCCCCTTGTCTCCATTCACATAGCCTATAACAAGGCTGCACAAAAGAGAGAAAGGTATTCAAATGTATTTATGGTCAACATGGGGCAGGTGGTTTAAAACCGACATGATGTGCAACAAATTTGATCAGAATCAGATCGAATACAGAATCAGCTTTATTGCAAGGTATTGTGTACACATCGAGTGAATTTGTTTCGTGACAGAAGTTCCACAGTGTAACAGAATGACAGTGACAGAACAAAAAACACAGATAATAAAAATAGAACAAGTAAATAGGGAATAAAAATATACAAATCGACAATAGTATGTACAGGTATATAACAATAGACAGTTGTTTTTTTTGTATGTACAGGTACTGTATATGATGTGCAAATTTGAGGTGTAGACTAAATGTGTGTGTTAGATAAATAAGTGTATAAATAATGAATAAATAGTGTGTGTTCCACAGTAATTGTCAAGTGTTCATGAGATGGATGGCCTGAGGAAAGAAACTGTTCTTGTGTCTGGCCGTTCTGGTGCTCAGTGCTATGTAGTGTAGACCAGATGGCAACAGTTTAAAGAGGGAGTGTGCTGGATGTGAGGGGTCCAGCGTGATTCTGCCAGCCCTTTTGCTCACTCGGGACGAGTACAGTTCTTGGAGAGAAGGGAGGGTTGTACCAATGATTCGCTCAGCAGTCCGGACTACCCTCTGTAGTCTTCTGAGGTCAGATTTGGTAGCTGAGCTGAACCAGACAGGTATTGAAGTGCAGAGGACAGATTCAAAAATGGCGGAGTAGAACTGTTTCAGCAGATCCTGTGGCAGGTTGAACTTCCTCAGCTGGCGAAGGAAGTACAACCTATGCTGGGCCTTTTTCACAATGGAGTCAATATGAGTGTCCCACTGCAGGTCCTGAGAGATTGTGGTGCCCAGGAACTTCAATGACTCCACTGAGTCGAGGGTATAAGTCATGAAGACATGTTGACATGGCCTATTAAAATTCTATTTATAGTATTATGTGTAGCCACAACAGCCACACATGTGGAAACCACTTCTTTCGGGTTCCTAGTTGACATGTTAACACTCACTGGTTGCTATATTTAGTAAGCCTGGCAGTGCTGTTACTATTCCAGGCATTGTACATGAGGGGGCGGATGGTAGTCTTTCATGAAAAAGAGGATAGCGTTCTTTTCTTGCAGTTCTTCAGCCATTCTTGTGTCGCGTGCCTGTGCAAGGTGCAACAACTCAACTTCTGCTGCAGAACAACACTGTGAACAAATGAATACGTATTGTGTGCTTCATTAAGAATGGAACCATTCTGGTTGTGATTCTGATTCACAAACCATTACTTAATTGTTCCATTAATGGTTCTACTTTTCAAGCAGAAACATTGAGGAAGGAACATTTAGACATAAGAAATGCTATTCATATCGTGTTTACTCACTTTGGTTGGTCCGTTGCCAAATGATGAGATAATTTCAGATTTCGTCAGTACAAACATAACAAATCAGAAATAAATGCAGTGGAGTTCTTGAAAAAGCTGCGTTTATACAGATTTTTAAGAGGCGGCATAAATACAAACCAGTAATTGGTTCTAAACATACATTAAACTAAAAATGTAAACCAATAAAACATTTATTTGTATACAATACCACTGATTACAAGAGAACGCATAATGTGTATGTTTAACTATATGAACAATCAGCCAGTTACTACAACATAAAAACAATAACAGCTCTTACCATTCATTCAGTAACCGCTCCGACTGATTCATTAAGTGTTCCCTGAAAAAGAACCTTATCAGAGTAAAAATAATCGGTTTATGAAACTCATTCACTCGGGAATCGGACAACACTGGTCACGTTGTGTGTTTTTAATTCACTAAAAATAATTGGTTCATAAGAGTCATTTGCTCTGGAATCGAACTTCACTGGTCACACTGTATGCTTTTAATTCCCTATAAAAAAATCAGTTTATAAGAGTCATTCGCTCAGGAATCAGACTACGCAGGTCAAGCTGTATGCTTTTAATTCACTAAAAATAATTGGTTCATAAAAGTAATTTGTGTGTGACACCGACTACAAGTTATGCTGTATGGTTTGATTAACAAAAAAAAAGGGGAAAAAAAAAAAAGAACGTTATTTCCTTTCAAATTTTTATAAGAGTCATTTGCCTCTGGAATCAGGTACACTGATCATGCTGTGGCTTTAAAAACTAAAGAAACCGATTCAGAAGAGTCATGTGCTTTTTTTAAGGGGTCATATGATGCTTTTTTTAATGATCATTATTTTGTGTATTTGTTGTAACAGAATATTTTGACATGCTTTAACGTTCAAAAAACACTTTTTTTTTTTTTTCAAATACTGTACATTATTGTAGGTCTCTATGCCCCGCCTCTCTCAAACGCATCATTTTCAACAAAGCCCCCTCCTTTGACAAGCGCAGTCTGATCTGATTGGCCAGCTGACCCAGTGCATTGCGATTGGCCCGAACACCGCAAGCACTCGTCGGAAATGTACCCTTACCATAATCGCTACAGCTTTCAAAGTAAATATCAAGAACGTTAATAATGTTGTTAGTTTTACCATCAGTTCAAGCCCGAAGGGCAACAGAGTCACGTGACAGACACAGTGATGAATATGTGTCAGTACACAAGCCGCGGTTAAGACAGCTGACGTGCTATGTTTTCTGACAGGCAGTTCACTCTCCTGGGATGTGACCCTGTTCACTCACACACACACACGACGCGTTACTCTGTGCTGCACAAAACAACAACGCATTTGAACAGTCAATAGCAAATACTTAAACTAATAACAAAAATACTTACAGTCGCTGATTCAGAAGCACCAGATTGTCATAGCCAAAGGCGGAATTCTAACCTTTTTTTTTTTTTTTTTTTAGAAATAGACTTTGTGCACAGCCAGCCTCGTACTCTTCTAGGTTCAAAAAAAAACTTTGTGTCCATAATAAAATGCGTTGCACAAATCGAACTCTGGTTGTGCCGGTTCTGTTGAAAATAAATCTACAATGTTCCTCTTGCATACTCGGAAGGCCAAATAAAGTTGCTTTTGCATTGAGCACTGAAACACACAGCATCTCCTGAATGGAGGTTTCTACATCAACACTACTGCTCTCTGAAACACGCTTCTTTCTTTGACGGCCATTTGGGCGGTATTATGCTAATATTTCCACATGTGATGTAGATATGTGGGGGCGGGGTTGTGGGGGCTTGTTAGAATGAGCCGTTTTAGGAGGGTGGGGTTGACTCTTAACTTTTATAAAGAAAATCTCTTTGGATTTGAGACTTTAGTCTTTGCAACTTTACAGATCTTCTTATGCACCAAGAGCTTGTAACACTCAAAAAAATTTAAATCGCATCATATGACCCCTTTAATTAGCTTTTAATTCACTTAAAATAATCGGTTCCTATGAGTCATTTAATTAGAAATTCGTCAACACTGATCGCGATCGCGCTGTTTTTTATTACGATTTATTAAAAAGAACGACACATTAGAGTCCATCTTTCGAAAATCGCACAACACTACACTGCTCGCGCTGTATTATTTATTAAAAACAACAACAACAGAGAGCTTTGCGAAAACTCAAGTGACCTGCTAGTTAAGGCTCTGGGCTGTATTAAAGTGGCACCGTCGTTAATGCAAAGAATTAGTCGACTTCTTGTGTTGGTTTTCCACTCCATCTGATAGAGCCATTGCCCCAGCTGCTCACTGCAGTACCATGAACATATGGTTTGATATCGTACGCTTGTTGTTCCAGCCTATTTGCCCGCCTCTTGATTGGTCCATCGATTCATCGCGTCTTACAAAAATAGCCGATCGCTATCAGACGCCTGCTGTTGCGTCCCGTCTGTGGTGTCGTGCTGCTCTTTAATCGTTCCGGTCTTGTTAAACACCAAAAGCAAAGCACGTCGGTAACACGATCAGAATCATAAAGAGAAGGTTTCTTATTCAGTCACTTTATCTCTCTCAGCGAGCTCGCGTGAGGAGCTGAAGTGACTTATTTGGGAAATACCTAGTCACGAGCAACCGACGCTGCGTTCCCGCGGTCTGATAGCGCCACCTAGCGTTCAGTGAACAGCGCGGAACGACACACCTGTTGAAGTGTGGAAAAACACTCGACAGATTTAACCTTAAAATCCGTCTGTGGCCTATTTTGGTTGCTATACATCTCACACGAGGCGGTCATTTCATCTGATATAGCACAAATGGCTTAATTGGTCATTTGTTAATCATATTTTTTATTATAGAAGGGTCGAAATTGAGTTCCCTCCTAATCTATATCTTAAGTTAGGCTAATATTATTTTCGATTCCCTTCCTCTAATCCTAAACGTAACCCTCACACAAACGTTTCGTATTTTTAAGTTTTAAGAGATTTTTTTTCGTATCTTACCATCATTAAAGGGATACAATGTAGGCAAAATCTCTCACACAATCTAAATGATCATTAAAATTTATTTTTATTGACAGTTAATTGCATCTCATTTGTGATGCATGTATAAAGCCTGTGTATTTTTGGGTTAAAATAGAGATATGGTGAACAATGATTGGTAGATGCACAACACTAGAAAAGCGATGTTAAGAATTAGAACGAGATTAGAAAAGAAAAAAAAACATTAAAATGGCCTTCAACAATTTGAAGTTCTGGAATATCCTAAACTGTCATGTTTTGAATGCAAATCTGCTTTCTTGGTTGCAGACTGTGGACTTGGGTGGTCATCTAGTGGTGTGATTCTTTCATGCTAACTACAGTTATGACAGTAAATGTTGGTAGCGAATATGTAAAATGCAAGATCCATGGCATCTTTGGTATCGACTAAATATTTAACCCAATATTCATATTCAAATCAACCAATGAAAATCTGTTGAAAAAGGCAAAAAGATTTAATGTGGGTGAAAAACCTTGTTTGAAATGAACAGCTGTAATACATAAATGTGTGATTTCCTTCAATCAAAAACATTTAAATATCTCCTACAAACTAAGCATGCACGTTTGAAATCGAAAGTGAACTCAAATCTATGCAAGCGATATTTGAAAATGATTGGTTCCTTCAATTATTTTTGTAACAGTTTGAAAAGACAAGGCAATCCCTACTCTAAAAGGACAATTTCTGTGGAATATTTTATTTGTTTTGGAACCCCCCCCCCCCCATATTTTAACTTAATATAATTAAGTTAACAAACAAACATTGGGCATAAGGGGTGTCATACAAATTTAAATATTTATGTCCTGAATTAAGAAAGACAGCATAAGATTTGACCCATACAAGTTTGAGAAAATTCAGAAGGATAATTTTTTTACTTATTACAAATCTGTGATTTTTTGATCCAACAAAAAACTCTGAAAAATTAAAAAGTTAAAAAAAAGAAAAGACACAAAGGATGCATGTCACCATACAAAAACTTTAAAAAAGAAAGGAAAAAACACCTTGGAAGTTTTTTGTTCCACAAAGATGATCCAGAAAGAAAAACAAGCCACACATTTGTAACCAACGGGATAACCAATGACAATAGGCTGAGAATGGATTTTCAAAAACACACCCAAGAACAAAATTAAGAAAAAATGTGGAGAGAAAAAGGATGGATGGTGGGCTGTAAGATGCAGGAAGGACCAGACGGGAGAAACTGTCAAAGATAATGTGTTGTGGTAATGCAGTTGCATGGGTATAGAAGCATATGCAGTCCTCTTAATAAATCCGGCCTCGGCTTCTGTTGCCTCTTCCTCCGAAGCCCCGTCCTCGGCCGCCCCTGAAGCCTCCTTGTTGTTCTGATGGCACAGATGAGATCATTTATATGTACAGATACTAATTCATACAGGACTAGCGATTAAGTTTTGATAAGATACTCACCGTAAGAGAAGTTCCCAATGCTGGCGCTGTATTTCCCACTGGGCGGATTGTATATTTGTCGGGCGTTCCTCCTGGGCAGATTTGTGGGAAGCTTCTTTGTTGTGGCTGTTGCCCCAATGTCTTCTCCTGACTGCCTCTTCTGGCTGTAGGACAAACAGAGATCATGGCAAAAACTTTTATAAGCAGACTAAACATGGTGATCTGAATGTCCAAGGTTGATCTGTTCACGTACCCGATTGATGCTGCCTCTGTCTTCTGCACCGGTTTCCAGGACAGAGTAACTGTGCTTTTATAGGATGGAGGGTTATGAAACAGATCCTGGAGAAGACAGAAGAAAACTAATTAGATCAAAATTGGACATAAAGCAGCGAAGACTTTCAAAACGGTCAGAATTCATGAATGTTACCTTGATTAAAACATTTATGTTGTTGGTGATCTTCAAAGCCACAACTTTGATTTTATTCTGTGAAGAAACAAAAGTGGAATACATATTACGTCTTTCAGCATTCTTTTCCAGGGATTTTGAAACCCATTAGGTAAATTGACAAATAAATAAAGTAAATACATACATACCTTTATTTCTATTAACTTTACAAAGCACAGATCAGTGTAAAAAGTATAATATCATACCTCGTCTGTTTTTAGTGTATCTCCAGTCTTGCCTTGCAAAGCAACACGCAGTTGTCGAATATATACTTGAAGCCCCCGTGCAAAGTACTGTAACCTGTGAAATAAACAACAAAAAAATAATACATTTAATGCCCACTGTTCACCTGTCCATCACAAATACAATAAGATTTTTCAAGTCTCTTATTCTAACCAAAAGCACAGTAAAAACAGAAATATTTTAAAATACTACAATTTAAAAATTCTGCTTTGTATTTTAATATATTTAAAATGTAATTTATACCTCTGATGGCAAAACACGCCGAAAATCCCGCATATTCCTCCAGTCCCATAACACAAAAAAGTTGTCTTGTCAAATGGTCCTAGACACGAATCACATCTAAATGCTTGATTGAAACTAACACACCCAATTCTCTCAAGATACATGTTTTTTTATCATCAATTTCTCCTATGAGTAAAATAAGTATCATTATCAAACAGTTGTGCTGGCTTTAAAATTTTGTTTTTCCGGTTTCGTTTATGATAGGAAAGTTCACCAGAACCGCATTATTGAAACAGGAAGCTTTGTACATTAATAATATACTTTACGGGCATTTTGATTGTTTAATGCATTTACTTTCTGATTAAAAAGTATTAATTTCCTTAAAAAAGAGAGGATTGATGAGAGAGAGCAGGAAGTGTGTATATTAAAGTAGAAGAAAAATAAAGGAATTGTTTTGCTGTGGTATGAGGATCATGAAACCCAATTAGTATGCAGGGATCAACTATAAATTCTCTATAAAAGACCTCTAGTTAATGATGCAAATGTTCAAGATTTCAATGTTTTCAATACCAAACATTTAACTATCATGTTGTCCTTTTGATGATTAAATGAGACCTGACCTGATCTTGAAGTCATTCGCTTATCTGTGCTGATTTGTCCAATACGACACCAACCCAGTCCAGCCGTAGTCTTTTTTGCCCAGCTGAATGGAAGCTGAGAGCAGACAGCAGTAGCGAAATGCAGCTTGGGCTCTCATTGCAGCATTCTCTACGTTCTCCTCCCTTGGAGGCAGGGGCCCATGAACTCTAAGAGACAGTAGGGGACAGAAAGATGCGAACACAGCAATGAGATCTGTTCAACAACCATAGCGGCTGACGCGGTAAAGCTTTCTAAAATGTGTCTTTTTCGTCAGTACTGACAATAATATTAGCATTACATATTCTATTCGTTGTTCTAATTATAAAAAAAAAAGAAAAGAACCTTGCTATGTGTCTGTGCTAGATAAATAAGACTTAAGACATCATTGTAGAAGTGTTGCTCTTTTGTTGGTCTGATTGCTTCTATTGTTCTCTAATTGTTAATCGCTTTGGATAAAAGCGTCTGCTAAACGATTAAATAATAATAATACATTTTATTTAAGGCGCCTTTCAAATCACTCAAGGTCACCGTACATCATGAACAATAAATAAAACAGCAATAAATAACAATAAACAGCAATATCAATGAACCATAAAAAAAGAAAAATAGCAGTTTAAAAAAAAAAACATAATTAAAGATTTGAGTGCAGTAATCATGTAGGATAAGCTATTCTGAATAAGCGAGTTTTGAGTTTAGCTTTGAATTGGGATAACAAATCTAAGTTGCGGATGTTAGCTGGTAGAGAATTCCATAGGCGAGGAGCAGCACGGCTAAAGGCTCTACGACCCATGGTGGTTAAACGAGCCGTGGGTGTATGAAGAAGACCCAGTGAGGAAGAACGAAGGGTTCGAGAAGGGGTGTAGGGCTGAATAAGATCTGAGAGGTAAGTTGGAGCGAGGTTATGGAGAGCTTTATACGTGAGAAGAAGAATTTTAAATTCAGTGCGAAATTTGATGGGAAGCCAATGAAGCTATTTAAGAGATGGAGTAATGTGTTGTAAAGATGGAGTCCGGGTTATGATACGAGAAGCTGAATTCTGAATCAACTGGAGTTTATGGAGAAGCTTGTGTGACAAACCAAATAAAAGAGAATTACAGTAGTCGATGCGAGAGGTGACAAGTGAGTGAACTAGAAAGGCAGTACTGTGTGGAGTGAGAGATGACCGAAGGCGAGCATATTACGGGAGAAAGTAACAAGTAGTAACAAGACGGGTTATACCAATGTTCCCAACGGGGTGCCGTCGTCAAGAGGCAGGGGTGCGTTGTAAAAAAATCAGTTTTTATATGTTTAAATGCTAAAATGTTTAAAAAGCATCTAATATATAAAATACATGCTGATGTCGCCAATAATAGAGATGCACCGAAAAATTTCGGCTGCGAAATGAGTCACCGCTCAGGCGTCACTTTCACGGGTCGCCCTATGGGTGTGAGCTTGCGTATTACCATTAACCGCTATATGCGTGTGAGCTCCGCTCAGGTAGCTCCACTCGTATACCATTCATGCTCATCGGAAAACAGCAAAGTCCACTCAAAAACTGAGCCAACAGGAAACATCAATGCAGTACAGTATTGTTTCTGTCTGCAACAGCCCTACTGCGCTGTAACATGGTGTGGTATATGGGCAACTCTGGTAACGCTGAGTTAAATATCTCAACCCTACTGTTAGATCTACCTGAAAAATTAAAAAGCAATTTATTTAATTCGAAGGCATGTCATTATTTTTTATTTGTGCTATCATTATCAATTTCTTTATTTGTTCTTATTTTATTACTGTCTGCTTACTTGTCATTTTTTATTCAAATTCAAAGTTTGAAATCAAGCAATCTCGTGCTACTGCAACAAAATTACCACACTGTAAAATCAAAAATACACAGAGTGAGCAAAAATTTGTGAGATAGTTAGTTATAATGGTAATTAAATAATGTTTGTATATGTATAAAAGCCTACTTTAAAAATCGGTCATATAAATTGGTCTCTTCAATAGAAATAAGCCTACTGATTGCCACCATTGATAGAAACATTTTTTTTATAATATTAAAAATATCTGTATGAAATTATATTCTGCAGTTCTTCCCTGTTGTACCGAATATCTATACTTTTCAAATTATCATATCGAAGTTAGAATTTCAAATATTGTGACAAAATTAATTTTAAACAAAGTTTGTTAAAATTTCCAAAGGGTGCCGCGACTAAAAAAAGGTTGGGAAACACTGGGTTATACTATTAATTTAAATTCTTGCGTGAGGTCAGGAGTTTAAAGTATGTCTTTACCAATAGCTTCTCAAACAGCATGTTGAGATTGACCTCCAGTTTGTCCATGTCGCCACAATACGGACTCATCTCTGCTAATAACTTGAGTACCTGTAAAGCAGAAAATATTGAGTTTATTTTCCTGCATTCTACAAATATCTGGGCAAAAATAAATAAAGATGTGCTTTTTTTTCTCCACGTTTAAAAAACAAAACAAAACTCGTATACAAGCTTAATACGCAGAAATGATTCCATGATTCCCAGCATGTGATACACACCTCCAGCTGGATGTCCAATTCTGCTACAGGGCTGGTGAGCAGACTGAGGTTGGGCAGAACAAATTCACAGAAGTATGTCACAAAGCGAGTGGAATGCACATTTTTCTGGAGGAGAGATGAGAAAAGTTTATAATTATGATTTGTATTATTTGCATTAGTGCTGGTATAATATATTCAATGAAACTATAATAATAATATTAATAATAAAAACAAAATTTTGTTCTGTGAAATGATTATATAAATAAAATTCTGTGACTACATCCATTTTTTTCTTGGCACTTATTCTTAATTTTGTGAGCAATTCATTCAGACATCCAAGTTGTCAGAAAGTGACAAATTGAACAGCTGAATATTACTGGAGAAATATTATATTATTGCTGACTCACAGAAAAGAGTGGTAAGGCCTGGCGTGTGCACTGCAGGAGTCGGTCGACACTGTCTGCATCTGTGGGGTTTAGCACCTGCTCCAGAAATGCCTGCTCCACCACCAGCTCCACCAGCTGCTGCCGCCGCCCACAGGCTGCATGCTCTCAGTAGGACAGGATACGCACAAGAAGCACCAACTCCTTCCGTCACATTCCTCGGCCGAAGATTATCAGAGACCAGTGGACAGGTCAAGTGTTGAGAACAATAAAGGCAAAATAAATAAATAAGTTTAATAGGGTTGTTGCCGATAGATGATAGACAGAGGTCTGTCGATAGTCAAGACGATATTAGGCTCATTCTCCAATTAATGTATTCAATTATTATTAGGCTACCTATTATAATTCGGCTTATCGTCAAATTTGCCCCGCTATTTCACTTCAGCACCACACTTCACACACACGCACAAATGAGGATTAGAAACTGTAGCCGGCGAAGGAGTGTCCAACCACAAACACAGAAGTACATTGTCTGCTGTATAAGGTAGACGGTTTCATTGCACTTTACAAGTAAGTACTCTGAACGGCACCTAATATGTGCAAATATTTAACCGACCTCAATAATGAGTTAAGCTAACAGTTAGGCATAGAAAGCACGTCTATTATTGTTCTGTGGCGGTGCGTCAGGTGCTGTCACAGAGCGCTGAATGGACTGATGTATCTGTTTAATTAACGTTACTATAAAAGATCTTGACCATTTTAACCCCTGTTTTTAAATACTTTATATTCAACGTGTTTAGGTCCAATATTAAGTGTTAAATATGGTCTTAAATAAAATCTACCTTTGATTTCTCACAAAGTTAAACTGATTGTGCAAGAACCCTTACCTCAACTTACCAGAATGATAATTCCGTCTTAACAGGACGCCGCGATCCTACCTAGCAATGTGATGACTGTTGAATCCGAGAGAATACAAATAGTATATAATATATATATATATATATATAGATCTTCTCTAATATGAACTAGCTGTTTGAAAAATTTTTATATTTAACAGTAGTTTATCAGTATGTTTGAAAGTATATTATTTAGATTACTAGTGTTTCCACGCTCTCTCACTCGCGAGCGCGGTTTAAAACACCAAATAGTTATGAAATAGCCTATGACAAGTACAGAGAGTCTCTCTTTTGCCCCCACCCACCCATGCACGATATCTCACAGGCTGGCGATATGACGATTTGAAAAATTACCATATCGCCCAACACTACTTTAAATTGATGTGACCGCCTGTAACCAATCCAGACACCCCACCCACACTACCAGCGAGGACGGTGTCAAGACTAAAAGTCTCTACCACACCCCCACCTCACCGTAATTTGAAAAGGACACCCCGCGTTAGTTCATGTCAATTTGAAAGGTTAGATCACCCAAAAATGAAAATTCTGTCAGTAATCACTCACCCTCATGTCGTTCCAAACAAGTAATACCTTTGTTCATCTTCGGAACACAAATTAAGATATTTTGATGAATTCTGAGAGCTCTCAGACCCGGATAGCAGCAAATGGAAATTACCACCGATCACGGCTGACACAGACAAGTAGAACATTTTACGTTCAGTGGATACTCTCCAAAATGGTACGAGGGTGACGCGGAGGAGACAAATTGTTAAATAAATTCTTTTTTTTTTCTTTTGCACACAAAAATATTCTCGTAGCCTTGTAAAATTACGATTGAACCCCTGATGTCACAATGAGTATTTTACAGATCTCCTGATGATCGTGGTAATTACATTGCCGTCTATGGGAGGGTCAGAGAGCTCTCAGAATCCATCAAAAATATCTTAAATTGTGTTCGAGATGAACGAAGGTCTTACGGTTTTGGAACAACATGAGGGTGAGTAATAATGACAGAATGTCTTTTTTGGGTGAACTAACCTTCTACTTTAAATAAAATGCTGTTATTTGAACATTTCTATTCATCAAAATATAAAATAAATAAAATGTACCACGGTTTCCACAAAAACCGGCACGACCAATGTTTCACAAATGATAAGACTGTTTCATGAGCATCAACTCATATCAGAAGAGTCTGAAGGATCGGTGCACTGTGACGACTGGAGACTGAGCAGAAAACTCAGCTTGGCACATCACCAGGACGCAACCATGATAAATTACATAGAAAACAGTTTTATGAATGGTGAACATAGTCACAAATATCTAGTTTGAATGATCAAATAAGTGCAGTCTTGGTGAGCACAAGAGTCTTCTTTCAAAAAGATTTTAATCTTACCAACCCCAAACTTCTGAAAGGTAGTAGGGATGTGTGGGGAAAACGCTGGACTAGGAAGGAACTTTTGTTCTGTGAAGAGGTAATCCTCCCCCTTTTTTTTTTTCTTGTGTCATGTGTCATCCGGCTTGTTTTCACAAAACGTGTAGAGGGGGGAGGGGGGAAACTTCTCGCTCTTTCCGAACAAATCTTCTCCTGCGGCTCTGACTGCCCAGCTCCCACAGTTCTGTCAAGCACGACGGGAAGGTTTCAACTTCCCCACAAAAACCCACACACTTACACACACACCACACAACACCTCAACGAAAACCTCAATCAACCCCAAAAAAACGCCAACCAAAGAACAATAACTACGACCCACATGGACAGAACAACACAAACAATCCAGTACTCCGTCTTGTAATGCACTATAATTAACAGAACAACCCATCTCTATTATAAAGCATGGTGGTATAATGACCAGGGATACCTTTTGCATCAATTTTTCGCCACATATAGAGATCAAGCTTGTGCTGACTGATGCCAATCACGCAGACTCATCTAGCAGCTATGAGAAGAACTACTCTGATCAAAACAGCTGGAAAAACAGTATGGATGAGTGCACTAATTTATCCAGAAATGCAAGAACCTAACACTGCCTTAAAACCAGGTTCTTAGTAGATGCGAGACCGACCTGTCTGCAGCAGCTGTGTGAGGATGTCTGCGACTCTGGGTAAATTCTCTCCTGATGCGAAACGGGGCAGTTCTTTGATAGCCTGCCTTCTGATCTATAATCAGGAAACCAGGAAAGATGAACCAATAATGTAGAGATTTGTTTTCCGGTTTCAGACCCACAACATGCAAATCTCTGACATGATGATGATTTACTCACAGATACATCCTCATCCTCACACAGATCAAGCTGTGCATTGATGGCTGCATCGGCCAGCTCTGGAAAACTGCTGAAAAATTTTGGAATGAACTGCGCAGCCAGTCGCTTCTCCTTTGGACCTCCTTTAACTCCATCCAGAATGACCTGATAAGCATCTTTGTGCTGAAAAACAATTAAAAAAATAGATCAGAATAAGTGACATTTTCATGAGTAATACATTATTTTTATGAAAATGTAACATAAACTAATGCTAGCCTTCTTTAAAATACGTTTATATATTTTAATAAGTAAATATGTTTTAATCAAGAAGCATTGAGTAACACTAGAATAATACCTGTCAAATGTTGAAGTTCAAATGTAAGGATTTTTGCTCATCGAGGCTGCATCTATTTGATCAAAATACAGTAAAAGAGTAATACTGTGAAAATATTATTACAATTTAAAACTCTTTTCTATTTGGATCAATTTTAAAATGTAATTTATTCCTGTGATGCCAAAGCTGATTTTGCAGCAGAATTTGTCAACAGTAATAATAATAATAAATAATAATAAGACCTATTCGAATGTTAATTGTGGACCAATAATAATTTAGTTTGCCATCATATGGATAAATTACTTTCAAAATATATTAAAATAAAATAGAGTTCTCTGAAATAGTTTTTCTGTAATTTATCAAATAAATGCAGTCTTGGTGACATAAGAGAAGATGATTCCAACTTTTGACTGGTAGTACATTAATACATACAGATTATTAGCTAGTTAAAAACAATACAATTAATATATTAGAACACAAACGGGCCAAACAAGAACCACCTTTAAATATAACCCTGCCTCACTTAATAGAAATGACCAACGCCTCGTACAACTGCTACACAACCCCCACAGCCTCCTAACACACACAGGAAACTAGAACAAACCAACATTTAATCAGATTAATGCACCCAAAGTAAGGAAAAAGCTACCAGATTTGCATTATGTACATTCACTCATCCTTCCTCGTGTAAGCTTATCCTAAGCTGTTAAATCATTCATCAGAATCTCTGAGTCTTTTTTTTTAACAAACCTCAAATTTAACCAACGCATTTCATCAGATACAAACAGAAAAAAACCTTTCTGCATACACAGCTGCCCCAAAAGCTTGCATATGGCCCTGTTAGCTTATTTACTCAAACCCCCACACATCCCTGCTCGGCTATTAGCGCTAATGTGCTCGTGCGTTAGAGGAGGCCGCGTAGATACACTAGAGTCTTTCGATGAATAAACCCCCACCCAAACTGAATATCCAACGAGCACTTTTCCTCTAGAGTCTAGACGGACAACACAGAGATATGAGGCTTTGTTTACTTTGCTGAGATCCTCTTTCGCGTCGGCGAGGATGCCGTAGTTACGGTAGAGCTCCTCCACTGTCGCCGCCATCAGCGTGTCCGACTTCACCAGGGGCTTTCAATGAATAACGGCGGTTTTGTTGCTCCTCCCGCTGTATCCGCTCGAAATGTCTTCAAACGCGTCACAGTATTAAAGCGCAGATGTAATGTGGGCTGCAGTAGGATGTTATTTAGGAAGCGATAGTTGTTCTCGCGTGCAGTCCGCCAGCTTGGGTTTGTTGCTCTGTGCGGCGGCGGGATGAACGGCTTCTTCGGCGCTTTTGGGAGATGATTGACAGCGTTATTGGTTAAGAGCGCCATCTGCTGGATTGAGTGTCTAACGGCACTAATCATTGGGGGAAAGGAAATGAAAAGAAATTGTCACTATTAACCATCATATTGCGGCCTTCAGCACCATTGTACTTATTGATTAACTTTACACTGTTATTGATCTGAACAGAACCAACACAGAACTGACTTGAGCTAAATAATGGCACTATTGTCTAGTGCTACAGAAACAAAGGTGACTTGACATCAGAGACCAGGGGCTAAAAAAAAAAACACTATTTTTAGTGTCACCTTTGATATCACTAACTAAAATAACACCACTAAATAAATACAAAAACTGACAGCTACCGGTCATACTGGTTCTGCAAATGGGTCATTGATCCTAAAACAATCACCTGTTTATATATTCTACCCCACATCATACATACTACACAAAATACTGTATGTGTATAAGATATATAAGTTGTGATAAAGAAAAGATACACTGACCTCTGCAACGCACAACAAACCACCACCCCAACACGAAGGCCACTAACCTTCTGGACTTGGCCTGCTTTATTTTATGACTCAAACCAATCTACTATAATTCATACCCTGATCGACCCCACGACAAACCGGGACAACTACAGAAGAATGACATGAATTTACAGTCATATTCATTGTAGTATTACTTGAATATTTTGCAAAATTGAGCCGGCCCAAGCGAACTAAGCGGCTGCTTAGGGCCCCGTGACCACCAGGGGGCCCCCAAGAGTACATGAAATGGCACTACACCCACCAAGTGATTGTTTTCAGAGTCTTCATACAACCACGACACCAACCACATACACCCCAAACTGTGCAAATAGCCCGCCTTGTTGGCAGAGGCTATTCACAGTAACTCCGCCCGCCAACGTGTGATTCGGATAGTGAACAATACAAAAGAGAGTCGATAACTGATATTTGTCAGCTCCAGTGGCGCAGAGGTTAAAATGTGTAATGTTCTCACTTTAACGCGATCGACGCAGGTTCAAATCCTCCTTTTGGCAAGCTTTTTTCTCCCTTTTTAAATAACATCAGAAAAGCATTTATTTTCAATCCTGAAAATGATGACGGAAATACATCAAAAAGCGAAAAATAAGGGTACTCGGGTAGGTGTGGAGGTGGCATCATTTAATAATTCAATTTACACTCAATCGTGATTTGCATACTGTTTTATAATGTAATTATTTGTTTGCAATAAGTTGTATAAATAGCAGAAAATCCTATAAATAGAATTTTAGATTAAAGTGTTTGTCTTCTGTGTAAAAATAACTTTCCTGGGTATATATTTTGGTAATAAAAATAAGCTTCTGTTTCATTCCACTTGGTATCATCCCATAGCAGCTAACTTTACAATAACCAACCTTTGCAAAACCTTGGGTGGCTGTGCACAGCACATATTCAAACAAGACACAACGACCTCAGTTAATTAGTTATAGATAAGGGTGTGTTTGTATGTACAGATGGAATATGACACGCCAGCCCCAGGTACACCCCATTTATGTTGTAATCACCCATTAAAGACAAGTTTCCCGCTCCCCCCCACCACACACTCAGACCACACATGGTCTGCGGTTCATTTAGCTACTTTTCAGTACCCCCCACTTATTTATCACATAGTACGTAGACTACGACTGTAAAGTGCAAATTAACACCTGACCATTCTTGTGGGTTTGCTACTGTTACAATAAAAAATCATAGAAGGGTAAAAACGTTGGTGTGATGTAAGCAACACAGCTACAACAAATAGAATTGATAATGGGTGTTATATTTATAGTGTGCGAATAATCAAGCATTGACAAGAATCGTATTGGTGACACCAAGGGGGGCCCCCAAATAAAATTGTGTTTAGGGCCCCATAAAGGCTTGGGGGGGCACCACCTCGTGTTAGAACCTCAGAATAATATATACCCCTAAATACAATTAAACCATCCATAGAAACATTATAGCCAGAAGCATTACTATCCAAAGCCGACTGACAAATGAGGCATATAAAAAGCAGTAAAGGTGGAACAGATGTGTTTTTAGCCGATTGTTGGAGATGGTTAAGGACTCAGCTGCTCGGATTGAGTGGGGCAGGTCATTCCACCAGTAGGGAACAGTTAATGAAAAAGTCTGTGTGATTTTGTGCCTATTTGAGATGGCACAATAATACGCAGCTCACTTGCAGAACGCAAGCTTCTAGAAGGCACATAACTCTGAAGTAATGAATTAAGGTAAATGGTGTGAGGGACTGGGCAGTTTTAGTAATGTGGTCTGAGAAATTCAGCTTATTGAACCCCTCTCTATTG
This sequence comes from Sinocyclocheilus anophthalmus, assembly GCA_018155175.1. Taxonomy (NCBI): domain Eukaryota; kingdom Metazoa; phylum Chordata; class Actinopteri; order Cypriniformes; family Cyprinidae; genus Sinocyclocheilus; species Sinocyclocheilus anophthalmus. The sequence goes on from JADLZN010004555.1 coordinate 83,572, forward strand.
CCCTTCGATCTAACTGTGTCATTACTGGGATAGTTAGGAATCATGTTGAGGTAAAAGTGTCTTTATATGCAGATAATTTACTTCTTTATGTTTCTAATTTATCTAAATCTGTCCCTGCTGCCTTAGACACACTTCGATCTTTTGGTCAAATTTCTGGATATAAATTAAACTTATCCAAAAGCCTAATATTTCCTATTAAAGGGGTCATATGATGCAATTAAGTTTTCTTTCTCTTTGAGTGTTACAAGGCGGATTGGCATAGAGTAAGATCCCTGAAAGTGCAAAACAGGACTAAAACAGTCTATCAAACCCAAAGAGATATTTTTTCAAAAGTTAAGGCTCGGCCCCGCCCCCTAAAACGGCTCGCATCTAAACCGCATCCCCAAAATACAGTGGGGACGGAAAGTATTAAGACCCTCAATTTTCACTCTTGTTATTATTGCAGACATTGATAAAATCATTTAAGTAATTTTTGTTCATCATAATGTACAACCGACAATATGATCAGGAAAAAAAACCAGAATTGTTGACATTTTTGCAGATTTATTAAAACAAAAACTGAAATATCAATGGTCCTAAGTATTCAGACCCTTGCTGTGACACTCATATATTTAACTAAGGTGCTGACCATTTCTTCTGATCATCCTTGAGATGAGTCTACACCTTCATTGGAGTCCAGCTGTGTTTGATTATACTGATTGGACTTGAATAGGAAAGCCACACATACTGTCTATGTAAGACCTTACAGCTCAAAGTGCATGTCAGAGAAAATGAGAATCATGAGGTCAAAGGAAATGCCTGAAGACCTCAGAGACAGAATTGTGGCAAGGCACAGATCTGGCCAAGGTTACAAAAAAAATTCTGCTGCACTTAAGGTTCCTAAGAGCACAGTGGCCTCCATAATCCTTAAATGGAAGACGATTTGGGACGACCAGAACCCTTCCTAGAGCTGGCCGTAAGGCCAAACTGAGCTATCGGGGGAGAAGAGCCTGGTGAGAGAGGTAAAGAAGAACCCAAAGATCACGGTGGCTGAGCTCCAGAGATGCAGTCGGGAGAGGGGAGAAAGTTGTAGAAAGTCAACCATCACTGCAGCCCTCCACCAGTCGGAGCTTTATGGCAGAGTGGCCCGACGGAAAACTCTCCTCAGTGCAAGACACATGAAAAACACCTGAAGGACTCCAAGATGGTGAGAAATAAGATTCTCTGGTCTGATGAGACCAAGATAGAACTTTTTGGCCTTAATTCTAAGCGGTTATGTGTGGAGAAAAGGGGGGAGAAAAACCACGGCACTCGCTCATCACCTGTCCAATACAGTCTCAACAGTGAAGCATGGTGGTGGCAGCATCATGCTGTGTTTTTTTTTTTCAGCTGCAGGGACAGGACGAATGGTTGCAATCGAGGGAAAGATGAATGCGGACAAGCACAGGGATATCCTGGACGAAAAACTTCTCCAGAGTGCTCAGGACCTCAAACTGGGCCGAAGGTTTACCTTCCAACAAGACAATGACCATAAGCACACAGCTAAAATAACAAAGGAGTGGCTTCACAACAACTCTGTGACTGTTCTTGAATGGCCCAGCCAGAGCCCTGACTTAAACCCAATTGAGCATCTCTGGAGAGACCGAAAAATGGCTGTACACCAACGCTTACCATCCAACCTGACAGAACTGGAGAGGATCTGCAAGGAGGAATTGGCAGAGGATCCCCAAATCCAGGTGAAAAACTTGTTGCATCTTTCCCAAAAAAAAACTCATGGCTGTATTAGATCAAAATGTGCTTCTACTAAATACTGAGCAAAGAGTCTGAATACTTAGGACCATGTGATATTTCCGTTTTTTTTAATAAATCTGCAAAAATGTCAAAAAACTGTGTTTTTCTGTCACTGAGGGGTGCTTTGTGTGTACATAATGAGGAAAAAAAAAATGAATTAAATGATTTTAGCACATGGCTGTAATATACAAAGTCGTGAAAACATTTAAGGGGAGGCTGAATACTTTCCGTCCCCACATGTCTACCTCACGATGTGGAAATATTTGCATAATGCTGCCAAATGTGCACGCAAAGAGGAAGGCGTGGTTTCAGTAACCGCAGTTTCTGTTGAAGCAGCCATGTCAGGGAGACGCGGTGTGCTTCTAGGCGAAAGCAAAAGCACTTTATTGGCCTTCCGAAAGTAGATGCATTTAGGAATACTTAAGATTACTTACAACAGAACAGCAAAGCATTTTATGGACAACTGTTTCGTGAACCTAGGAGAGGAGATAATTCTGACTTTGCTATGACAATCTGGGGCTTCTGAATCAGCTAATGTTTTGTTATTATTTTAAGTATTTGCTACTGACTGTTCAAATGCAGAGTTTTGCACATCGCGTGTGTGTGTGTGTGTGAGTGAGAGAGAGACAGGGTCACATTATCAAAGTGGAGTCAGCTGTCTTAACCGTGGCTTTTGTACTGCAAACACATACCAGCTTCACCACTGTGTCGGTCACGAGACTCTGTTCCCCTTTCGGGCTCTGTCTTTACATTTATTTTGAAAGATGAAGCTTGCGATTATGGTAAGGGGCATTACACTTCCGACGAGTGCTTGCGGTGTTCAGCCAAACACAATGCACTGGGTCAGCTGGCCAAACAGAACAGACTGCGCTTGTCGGAAGGAGGGGACTTTGTAGAAAACGAAGCGTTTGAGAGAGGCTGGGGCATAGAGGACCTACAATAATGTACCAGTATTTGAAAAATAATGTGTTTTCAGAACATTAAAGCATGTCAACATATTCTGTTACACCAAATACACAAAATAATGATCTTTAAAAAAGCATCATATGACCCCTTTAATACATTAGCAAAAACGTTTCCTTTAAATACCCTACCTTTTAAAATATCTTCATCTAGTTTTACGTATCTTGGAATACATGTTACACATAAATATGTAGATTTATTCAAAGCAAATTGGTCTCCTTTGTTGTCCTGAACTAAAGAGGATTTTGAACGATGGTCTCTTTTGAATCTCACTTTAGCTGCTCGAATTAATGCTAAGATGTCGGTTGTCCCACGTTTTTTATATTTGTTTCAATGCATTCCTATGTTTCTCCCACATACATTTTTTCGAGATTTAGACTCCAAGATACTGGACTTTATATGGAATAAAAAGGTCCCCAGGTTACATAAAGCATACTGTATCTACAGAGACCCAAGTCACTGGGAGGTCTGGCATTACTCATAATCTGAGGTTCTATTATTGGGCCACCAATATTAGGGACTTAAAATGTTGGCTTTATTATAAGAATTTAGAGTCTCTTCCCCCATGTCTTATGATGGAAGCAAATTCTGCAAAACCCAGCATTGTTGGACAGTGGCTTTTTATCTTGGTATAGTTGTGGCATTAACTCATTCCATGATTTATATATTGATGGCACTTTTGCTTATTTTCAACAGCTTAGAGAGAAATTTTCACTTCCAAAGCAGCCTTTTTTCAGATACTTACAAATTCGTAGTTTTGCTTGTGCCACATTTTCAAATTTTCCTCTCCTGCCTAATGATACCCCTTTGAATAGTTTTTTCATTCCGATATGTACTTTAAAAGGCCTATGTCCTGAGTCTTTAGACTCCATTAGGGCTCTTTGGCAAGATGATGTGGAAGAGGAGATATCAGATGAACTATGGGAACAGATCCTCAACAGGGTACACGGATCATCTATACGTGCCAGACATTCACTTATTCAGAGTAAAGTTGTGCATCGTGTCTATTTTACAAAAGCTAGATTGGCTAGGATTCATGAAGGTGTTTCTCCAGCACCGTCCGCAAAAACGTTGTCCACAACAATTGGACCACCCACACACCTGATCCACGTTTTGGCTTTGCCCTTCATTGTATAATTATTGGACAAACATTTTTGAAACTTTATCATTTATTACAGGGGAAAGAATTGAACCGAATGCTCTCACTGCTATGTTTGGAATTTGCCCCTCTGTACCATCCTTGTCAATTCTTAAACAGGATGCAATTGCCTTTGTTACTCTGCTGGCTAAGAGACTAATATTGCTGAACTGGAAATCTAAAACGCCCCCTTCACATTCTCCTTGGTTATCAGATGTTCTTTATTTTATTAAATTAGAAAAGATACGATTGCCCCTCAAGAAATGCTCAAATAAGTTTGGAAAGCTGTGGAGCCCCTCTTGTATATTAAGAGAATTGTTCTTACTCAGTCCCTGAAACTTTTTTTTTGATAGTTGATGGGAAAGGAGTAAGGCTTGATTTCTGAAGGTTGTTTTACAAATATCATAAACAGCTTGAATAACGGATTAATACATGTATATAATTATTTTTATTATTAGTTTCTATTATTCTGACTGTGCATTGTTTGTTCATGTTTTTTTTTTTGGTAGTTGCTTTGTACCTTATTTTATTAGTATTAACACACATTGTTATCCCTGCTTTTATGTTTTCTGTTATTGTTCTGTGTAGAAACTTAATAACAAAGAAAACAGAAAGAAATTAAGCTTATCATCAATCACAATATACACATTATAATATATACATACATACTCATTACATTACTCTCTAACTCTAAAAACAGAAATGTATGAAACAGAAACTAATTTTTATTGACTATGAGTCGCAATCAAGTAAAACTTCCAGAAGATGGCATCAAAGACCAGTACATTTTTTTATTCTTACTTCCCCATGTATTCATGCCCTTCGGCTGCACAATTTCCCTATCTTCTTAATAGGAAAGCCTTACTGAACTTATCACCTCAAATAAGATTACAGTGAACTTCCTTCCAGTGGCAGTCAGAAGAGGAACTTACTAAAATCTGAAAAAAATAAATAATTGTAGCTGATATTTACATAAATATAATCTTTTCAACAGCCTATTGTTTTTTACCATTAAGATTTTTTTTGTGTTGTTACAATATTTTCATTTTATATTCATGGCATTCATATTCAATTAGTTTAGCACATTTTCACTCCAGATTCTTATAACTTCATTCAAAATTAAGTTTTAAAATATTCACATTCCAAATACAACCAAGCTAAATTAATAAAATAAAATACAAAAAAGCAAACAAAACATTGTCTTTGATAAACACATAACCATCTGCTCTTACCTTCACCAAGGTCAAAAGTCCTTGATTAGTACACTCGAAATACGCCCGAACCCACACACATGCGCAACCCGCCACAAGGTTTTGAGTCAGCAAAAGTGCCCTAACAGAGGCCACCACCAACGCCATCGAAAACGCCCTCCCTCACAGTCATATGCATACACAAGGACCCACACTTACTGTCGACGACGACACCCAACACCCCCCACCACGCCCTGTTCCCGAGAACACTTTACGCATCTATCCTTGCTGTCCCAGTCCGTGCTGATTACACGCACCCTGCACCCCAACTAGCCCCCCATGCTTTCCCCAACCACTTAATTCATCCAAAGGATTACTATCCCACCAAAAAAAAGCCTATACCACCCATTTTACCCACACCCAACCACCACACCCCCCACCCCACACAAACAGAATAACTTTTTTGACAATGAATTTTAATTCAATTATATAATAGTAAACATTACCCAACAACGAAATACTGAAAGTACCACGCCTAAAAATCTTTTTTCTTATGTCAGCCTGTTTGGTTCCATACAAAAGAAATTTAATGTGATAAGTGATTAAACACACAGACCCGCACACGGTAAAGACTTAATGTCAGGAAGGTGAAGTTCGTTGTGACATGGGACTCAACACCCCCCCCCCCACAACCAGTGACACAGAACTGGTTGTGTGACCTTGTACACAAACACATCCAAGTACTTTTCACACCATTATACCACCTCACCACCCCTGCACAAGAAAAGTACAGAGACGCCCTGTTAGGCCCATGCCACTCGCTAACAACAAACCCGGGAGCCACACCCAACCCCCGTCAAGCCATAACTCCAAACCTATCCTCTCCAAGCTCTTAAAAACAGGCTAAACTGACAGGCCAAACAGTATTTAGCACACAAAACAGCTCACATTTCCACAGCAGTAGAGTCCATATTGTATTAAGCGAACATGTTCTAGCTTGTCTCAGTTATCGTAACTTTACAAGATCTCAGTGGGTGTTTTGAGAGTGTGAGAGAGAAGCTTCCTAACTAGTTAGGCCACACTTTATCTCTGCAGTGCTTTGCCCTCGAAGGATTTCCACACCACCTGGCCGGGAGTCAAAAAAGGCCGGTTCACTGCAGAAAGTCTTAGGTGTCCTTTTGCTCTCTGTCTTGGTCATCCTGGCTGCCCCACTGACCTCCATTTTTTTTTGAACACATCCTGTTTTTCATGGACAGGAGCTGGATGTCCGAATGCACATTGGCGACTGTGTGGCGTCGGACACCACCAGTCCTTTCCAAATAGGCTTCACCCTCGTGTTCGATTAGAGGTGCCAGGAAAGACTCATGGGCAAAATGTGTCACCATAATCTCAGGTTGACTGAGGTGTGGAGCGTTAACCAATCTCAAGCCTTCCAGACGATCCTCTGCGGGGGAAGCGATTATGATGCTGGTTAGATTTAATGCTGACTACAACATGCATAAGGGTCAATGACATATGAATATCTGTTGGTTTCACATGGGTTTGATAAAACTTTAAACTATTTTCAAGAAACACTTTTTTCATGTTTATTGACTCTAAAAATGTCATGTGGTGTACATCCATAAAACTTATTTTCATGTAAGTTATTAAAAGTTTTAAAAAATATTTTTTCAAAGTACACTAGCAGTTTTTACAAAAATCCCAACTTATTAATGATAATAAATTAGGTTTTTGAGAGAGTTGAACCAGACATTGAAAAACATTTTAACTAACTTGGCTCGTCATAAAAAGGTCAAATCAAATTATCTGCCAGTTTAATAGACTATTGATCTTCATGCTTTGTTATGCATTTTGGTTAAAATATGACTTTATTTTATAATTGAATTGTATTTTAGTTTAAAGATTATAATAATAGAAGAATCTTAAAGGTACAAAGACCATATTTCAATGTATGAATTATAACGTTTATGGGGAGTGCAACCACATGCACTTACAACATTAACTAACTTTGCGAAACATTCAAATAATGGCTATTTAAAGACTCTTGATATTAAGACTTTTTCTAAAGTTGGTTAGACCATATTACTAATTTGGTGTGAGAAGAAACTTTTTTTAAATTATGATTATTAATAATAAATCATATTAATCGATTTTCAAGTTGCAAATACATTTTTCAAATATTAAACATTATTAATGAATAAATATCATTGCATTTCTTTGGGTGGGGGGGATTACACCACATGACAGCAACATGAACTAACTTTGTCTTGTTATAAAAAGGTCAAATTATCTAATATTATTGCTCAACACTTTTTTCTTCATGTTGGTTAATTTGGTGGACAAAATTACTAATAAATAACATTAATTATAGTCAAGCTGTTTTGTAAAAAAAAATTTTTTTTCTATTAAATAATATTAAAAGGTTAAGACAAGCTACTAAATAAATAATTCTTCTAATGAGGCTTTTTTCCTTCATGATATTTCTTTTCTTTACAATATTTGGGCAGTTATACTAACCTGGCAGATAGTCAGTCCCCCCTTAAAAAATATCAAAATTTTTAATTCAGGGTGTATTCAAGTTATTGTATGTATGAATTTAATTGTTAACGCATTCTTTAATATATGAATTGACCCAGACAAAGAAAGAGCATCATGTCATCGACCCACAAACCAAAAACAAGAAAAAGCTTAAAATGATTTACCACCTGAAGAGGAATCGCTAGGGTTCATGTTGAGGTAGTTACTCAGGTAGGGCGATATAACCATGTCCACTAGCCTCTCGAGTAGGAAATACTCCTGCGTAGGACCATTAGGCTCATGAATGCCCTGCCCAACAAAAATAAAGAACATCATGAAAATAAGGATTCAAAACAAAGAGGTGGCATTCACTGCTGGTAGATGAATAGTTAAATATCTGTGTTCAATCCCAAAACAGCTGACAAGTGGGAGTAAATGAGGAACGGATGACGCAACAGTGTGCTTCATCACCATTATGCCCTTAAGCATGACACTGTATCCCTGTGGTACTCAGCCTTGTTCTGGAACAAAGCTGACAAATTTATTTTGTATGGAAGAGTCATATTTGAAAAATGAATGCTGGGTCAAGGTGCTTGGTTTCATGGAGGCTCTTCAAATCTCCTCTGAGATTACAGCAGCACAAAGCAGATCCGTATATATGTTCCCACACCAGCACTCAAGGAATGCTCTCCTAATGTTCATTTTCTTTTATTACACCTGTGCGTTGTTTTAAAGGGGTAATATGATGCGATTTCAAGTTTTCCTTTCTCTTTTGAGTGTTACAACTGTTCGTGCATCGATAAGATCCCTAAAGTTCCAAAGACTAAAGTCTCAAACCCAAAGAGATATTCTTTATAAAAGTTAAGACTGGTCCACGCCCTCTTAAAACGCCTCGTTTAAACACGCCCCCACATGTCTACGGTACGATGTGGGAAGATTGCATAACGCCGCCCAAATGTTCACGCAAAAAAAGAAGGCGTAACTTTATTGGCTGCCACCGCCGCCACCATGTCGTGAAGACGCTGTGTGTTTCATTGTGAAAGCGAAACTACTTTGGCCATCCAAAAGAGGGCATGACTAGAAATCAGTGGTTAAGTTGTTCCAGAACAGTTCAACCCAAATATTCAGATGTGTGCAGCGCATTTTATGGAGGACTGTTTCCTGATCCTGGTAGAGTAGACTACAATGTTGGCTGTTCTGACTCAATCAGGGGGGGGGGGGGGGGGGGGGGACTGTAAGTATGTTTCATATTTAAAGAATTTGCCACTGAAACACGAGTTTTGAGCAGTGTAGAGAAGCACTTATTGTTTGTCATTTCTCCGAACACAAATGCATGGTTTTATGTTCGCGGCGCGATGCAACATGGGTTTCATGTTTTTGAATCATCGTCCGCATGACAGGGATCATCACCAATATAGTGGTAAGGGCCCATAACATTTCGTCCACGCTTGAGGTATACCGGCCAATCACAACGCATGGTAGTGGCCCAATCCCAGACACCGCATTTTCAGAACGATGAGCTTGTAAAATCTACGCGTGGCAGAAAGGCGGGGCAAGAGGCGAAACAATAATGTACCGTATGTGGAATTTTTTATGTGGAAAATTTGTTTTTTGAACCTTAAACTGCATTAACACATTTCATTACACCAAACACACAAAATAATGTTATTTTTAGCAACGTCATATGAATCATTTATGTGTCTCAATAGTTGAGTTTATTAAAGCTATTTCAATTTTGTTTGTGTTATTTTAGTATTATTTATATACTGTTATAGTTTTTATTAATGTTTTGAATTAGCTTGTATTTTTATATTTTCAGTTTTCATTTTGATTTTTTAGGATTTGGCTCAGGCTTGTCATTTAATGTTTTTCCCAAAATATTTATATTTAGCTTTCATTTTTATTTGAGTTAGTTTAGTACTTCAACTTCAAGTTATTTTATATAAATTATTTGCAAAAGGCAAAATTTGTAATTTTCAAGTTTTATACGTTTAATTTTTTATTATTGATTATATGTATTATGATTATTAGTTTAACATTTAGTTAACAATACATCAGATAGGAGGTCCGGCCTAGAGACTATTTTTATATATAACTTTCTGATATACAATTTTCATTTACCCTGACGATTTCACTCTAAAGAATATGAAAATAACCATAAACATATTAGAAAATTTTTAGATTATAAGGATGTGAAACAGAGATATAATAAACACAAAAATATTAAGTATGAAAAAATTATACAACAAAAAAAGCTTTGCCTGGGACGTGTTGACTTTTTTATAAATTTTTAGCGAAAATATATATATATATCTATATATAATCTGTATATTTGTTTTTTTTTTACACCAACGAAGGGTCTCAGATGTGGCATAATTTCCACAACAACCAATATTTTTTTCCCCTGAACGTTTTATTTTTATTTTTTCCAAATGTTACTATACTTGGTTACCAAGGAGACAAGACAACAATGGCAGTGAAGGGTGTGAGATGAAATATGAGAGACTTATCGTGCTTATTGACTTGTTGTGTATCCTTTCTGCTCAAACCACCAAATTAATTTGAGCATTTTTGACAAATAAAATGCTAGTTATACAACTATCAGGACAAAAAATTTTTTAAATGTAATTTCCATCACAAAATTACAGATGTGGTGGAAATGTTCATGATGCGTCATAAAATCGGACATTATTAGTGCACAAATGACCTAGTGAGAGCTCACCTGCAGGATCAGCAGCATCTGTGTGATTGGAGGAGGATATGAGGAGCCCTGAAATATGTTCTCCAAAGGAAGCTTTAACAGAACCATGTTCCTGAAGCCTTGCAGAGCCATTTGCCTCACAGTCAACTCCTGACCCTAAACCCAACCAAAAAACACCAATCACCATAGTGTCGGTAAATCGACGCCAACTTACTACTTTGAATGGTAGGTGAGATCATTTTAATACCTGCACGGGGTAGAAAATAGCTTGAAGAGTTGGCAGGATGTCTGTGAAAAACCTCACCCACATCTCAGACAGTGCTTGAAGATGACTTTCATCTGGGCATGAGAAATGAGACAAGAATGCAAGGAGCGATTGAATTACATCTGTATAAAACCTTATTAGAGCTCACGCAGGCCATGAAATGCACCAATAAGACCTATAAAACGGGTTCAGCACTCACCGTTATGAAGCTGAATCTTCTCCAAAATATACGTCAGACCCTTATTCAAGAGCTGATCCTGGATGAAATGAGTGATGCAAGTACTTAAAGGAATATTCTAGGTCAATTACAAGTTAAGCTCATTTGACAGCATGTGTGGCGTAATGTTGATTAGCACAAAAAAAGAATTTCCACTTGTCCCTCTTTTTTCTTACAGTGAAGCACTTAGAATGAAAGTGAATGGGGTCAATTTGTAAATGTAAATTTGTAAATACTTATTGTTTCAATAGTATAGCCACAAGATATGAACAATGTGAGAGTTAACATGATATAGTATAAAAAAAATGCTTACTAACATTTTGCTATAAACCATAAAACCCTAAAACAACTGTAAAAATTATTATTTAAACACATTTACAGCTCAAATAATACATATTTTAACATAAGAATTCATGTTTGTGCTTTTATGAAATTAATAGCTTCGCATTTGTGACCCTGGACCACAAAACCAGTCTTAAGTCGCTGGGGTATATTTGTAGCAATAGCCAAAAATACATTGTGTCAAAATGATTTATTTTTCTTTTATGCCAAAAATCATTAGGATATTAAGTAAAGATCATGTTCCATGAAGACATTTTGTAAATTTCCTACTGTAAACTTAATTTTTGATTAGTAATATGCATTGCTAAGAACTTCATTTGGACAACTTTAAAGGCGATTTTCTCAATATTTAGATTTTTTTGCACCCTCAGATTCTAGATTTTCAAATAGTTGTATCTTGGCCAAATATGGTCCTATCCTAACAAACCATACACCAATGGAAAGCTTATTTATTCAGCGTTCAGATGGTGTATAAATTCAATTTCGAAAAATGTCCTATGATGGGTTTTGTGGTCAGGGCAAATTTGCTTGTCAACACTTCAAAAATTCCCCATTACTCACTTAAGGCCTCACTGTAACCTGGACATTTGTTTTTGACCGAGGAATAAAAAAATGAGGTATAATTGAACATTCAACATAGTCCACCAACACTGTCAATCAAGGTGAATAGTTACAGGGGCGTCTCAGAATGTTTTGGTAAGGTTCACTCAAAGTTATGAACAAACGTTCTTCCAGTGACAATTAATAGAATGTTATTTAAAGTTCTCTGGTCTTTAATAAAATTTCAAATGTTAGCACAAAAACATTTTATACAAATAATTTATTCATCCATTCTTTTTTTTCTGAATTGTTTTAGTTGGAGTATTAACCGTTTTTCAATGTTAATACACGTTTCAGAATGTTCAGAGAACATTCAACACTAACAATTCCATGATGTTTGCAAAATGACAAAATGGAATGTTCCCTTAACGTTTGTATAACAAAGAAAAAAATGTTTTAAAAACATTTTAAAAACTAGACATTTTGAATGTTCAAAGAACATCAGTAATACAGTTTTCTGAACTTACTGGGTATGTTAGCAAAACATTCTTAAAATATATTTTTGTTAGCTGGGTTGAACCTGGAATATTTAGGTTTTTTAAATGTCTAATTAGAATAATTTCATAATAAATTCAAAAAAAATTTGTAATTCTCTTCATTATGTATTCAGGATTGAAAATACATTTTACCTGAAAGTACTCAGTGATAAATGATCCCAGTTCAGTCCTCAAAAGCCACCTGATACAACAGTTATAAGCTCAGTTAGTCACACCCACCCTCATAAACAAAATCTTTTTACTTTTTCATTAAAAAAAAGAAAGGAAAAAAAGTAAAAATCTTATTGCCTGCCTGTACAAAACTCATCACCACAAAGCTAGGTGTTGCTATGTGGTTGTTAGTGTATTCTGGGTCATTGCCTACTGACCCGAGTCAAAAATCTCTAATCTTAATTTGAGATCAGTGTATAGGAAGTGAATCGAGTACATGGCTGCAGATCTCTTTATTACTTTCTTACCTTATGCTTTCATTCAGGTTATAGAGCTCATTGGCTTGTAGCCCACCACCTTGGAAGACTTTAATTACAGCCGTTTGAACACTGTAAAACAGAAAAGACTCAGTTTGGGGAGAAATCGGTAAACTAGTGGCCTGACCGCTGATTTGCAATCTAAGAAAATTCTATGCAAAACATCCCTTTATATGCATAAAGACTTTGCAAAAACATGTCAAAATCCAGCAAGATCACCTGCGTAAGGGAAATTCTCTGTTTTAATGTCTATAATCAGCATTTTTGTCCACTTGCCAGTAAACTTTCATTGCCCGTCGACCAACCGACCACTTCTGACTAACATCCTGCTCTACACTTCCTGAGAGAGGGGCAGCAGAGGTCCCATTTCCATAAGGAAGTAGTAAAGGCAAAAGCTGCTGTCTGCGTTCTTCTCTAATGCTTAATAATGTGTGTCTCTAAGGGGTTTTCCAATGAAGACTAAATATAGCAAGCAAAGTGTGAAATCATATATGAAAAAGCAAGGTTTCACTTTTGAGTCAGAGGTACAGTGACTGTAAACATCACTCTTTTGACTTTGAATTTATTCAAAAACAAACAAACATACAAATAAACAAAAACAATGCAAATACATTTCATGCATTTCTACAATGACTTCTACAGGCACCTCTATACGTGAGAATGTTTTTAATTTCTGAATTAAAACTCATTTTGATGTTTTTTTTTTGGGAGGGAATGGCATTCAGTACAAAAAAATAAAAACTACTGTCCTGAGAGCATAATGAAAAAAGAAAAGACAAAAACAAAAAGAATTCTCATTAAACGACAGTACTTTACCCATTACCACATATAATACCACAATAAACCCTCTGACGTTTGGTCCATAATAATCATTGTCTTATTATCTATATTTAGTTTACACAATAAAATAATCTTTTATTACATTAACTGGCACCATCTTATATTTGAGAAACTTTTGCCACCCAAATCAAAGGTTGCAAAAAAGGAAACTTGTCATTGAGTCTCTTAAAATATTTAAATTTTTTGAACTTTTTATGATAAGTATAAGAGTGAGGTCATGTGGTCAAACGTAATTGGGGCGTGGATACCAAAACCCGTTAAATAATACTTTATGAGATTACTTACCATGCCTGCATATTGTTTTAAAAAAAATCCTCGTCTTGAAAACTTTTTGACACTCCTCCATCGATTTCAGTGTCCGTATATCTATCATCGTACTTTAATGCCCCCACCAAAAATATTGTATTACTGCTCCTTCTGGTGATTTACAAAGATATTTAAAAAACACCCATTTCTTGGAAAATAAATGATGTGTACACATTGCTATTCAAGTGAAGGGAAAAAATGTTATTACTTTTACTGATCGGTTTACAAACACATGAAATTTGTAAAGTCAAATAGCCCATTTTTTCTTGAAAAAATAGTTAAAGCGTTTTTCCAACCTCCCACTCGCGAACTTGCACATGTTTTGTTCGGGACAAGATAGCTTAGTTCAGGTTGCAGACCACCACATATCATCCGGCTGCAAACTCCACCAATCCTCCCAAATTTATTAAATTTACTACGATTATGTCGGTACTGTGCAAACCTAAGTTTCACGGCCACGTAGTATTTTCACCCACACCTCACCCCAAGCCGTTTTAAGCGGACAGTTATATTTCTTTTGCTGTAGTGTGTCCGTAGGAAACACGACCACACAACCCAGTTTACCATTTCCAAACATTCCGTTTGCAATTACATGTAATAATCCAGGAGATTTGTTTGCCCAAGCGTGCACGCACAAAAGCCAGGCTCCACACAATTCGATCTCACCATCATTCAAGTCCACCGGAAGATACATGAAGAAACAGAAAAACACACCCCAGACAGACTAAAATCCAGAAGAAAAACTGTGGCAACGCTCCAAGGGAACTTCAAGGACATAACCTGCAAAAGTACCTGAAAAAACTATTGCAAACCGTACTTAGGACAAAAGCCTGTTTTAAAACAAAAAGGGTGGTCAAAACAAATGTTGATTTAATTTAGTTAATAAAAGTTGATTGATAAAGGAAATCTATTTATGACATTATTTTTTGGCAGCATCCTCATTTTACAGCATTTTTACACAAGTGCCTAAAACTTTTAACAGTACTGTAGCTTTGTAGGAAGGTTTCTTCAAGCATCTTAGAGATCTTTGGATTTAGTCTGCCTCAGTTTTTTCTGTTTCTTCATGTAATCCCACACAGACTGGATGATGGTGAGATCAGATCTGTGTGGAGCACTGGCTGTTGCCAGACTCCTTGTGCATACAAAAATCTCACTGAATTATTACAATTAATGGTAAAAGGAATGTTTGGAAATGTAACCTGATATTTTCTACTGACACACTACAGAAAAAGATATATAAAAATAACAAGCTTAAAACCAATTTTTGTTGGTGAAAATACTAATGGCCTAAGACTTTTGCACATTACAGTACGTATAAACAAAACTGACTTTGGAAAATAAATTTTTTTTTTCAAATTTTATTATTACATAATGACAGATTAGTCATCTTTGAATGAACTTTACCTTTAAAAAAATCTCTGTTGTGTCTATAAAAACCCCTCAAATCTCATGGCAGTTAATGAAACAATGCCTTTTCTCTCTCTCAACTTTGGGAAAGGGAACCACCCACCTGTTCCAAACACTGGCATTGGACAGCTGCAGTGTTGGCGAGCTGGCATGAAAACGGGCGAGGTCGGACAGTACAGGCGAGCTCATAAAACGGGGTCTGGGCTTTCGGAATGACCCCATGGTTTCGTTGAGATGAGAACAGGCACGTGCTAGAACAAATGTCAGAGATGAAAAGTCATGTTACAGTCAAAACCTCCCACAGGGTACACCGAAAGGGTGACGCAAAGAATGCATGAGACAACCGCAAAAGGCAGTTGTTTACATGGTTCAGCTGCGGTGACTCATTTATATATCGATGCCTGTGTCATATTGAAAGCCACACAGAACATCTACGATACAAATAAGTATACTTCCTTTTATGTGCAGCCTGACATGAGACTTCCTGGTGAACCTATGGCTGCGCTCCACTCATGCACAGAGGTATCTGATAATCGCAAAGAGGCAGTTAGGATGCAGTTAACCAGATGCCTGTATCAGATACTGACACGTTCAAACAGCGCTCATCTTAATTTCCTTTGCACAAATGCTTCTCAGAATTCTGACTCAAGCTGTCTCGTTCACAAGCTGCACCCTTGATGGCATCAAAACTTGATTCCACACACATCTGATACCAACTGTAAACTTACATATTTATCACATCTGCCAAATAATAGGTTCAATCAGTTCCCACACTGACAAAAACACTGTAGCAGTGACAACTATGTTGCCATTAGAGGGCAAACAATGTCTCAAATTATAGGCTGTCTTTGTAAAGCTTATGATGGGTTAAATTGGTATTTTATCCACCCAGCAAAAACATGGCAATATCAGATGGTGCCCCGAATCTATTCCATTTGCTACAAGAAAATGAGCTCATTCACAGTCTAACATTCACAGCAATCATGAATGAAAATTTTATGCATCCATACTCACCATCTGCTAATTAGGAGGCCAAAAACCAGTCAGACTCCCGCTGCAGTTGATTCACTCTATGCATATTTTGCATGAATTGAGCTTATGGGGCGCCTCTGGTCATAAATCACACTAAGACATCACGTTTCTGCCCGGCTCCTTAAATATAATCTCATTCTTTCAGTTCTGGTATATTAATTTATTCACCAAGTGAATTAGGACTTGGGTTGTCTGGTGAGATGGTTGACTGGTGAACTTCAAATAACAGACATGAGCAAGTACTCAGACCAGCTAGGTAATGCAATTAAAGCTGCAGCATCTCAAAGCATGACCCGAGGAGAGTAAACAGCCTCATTTATCATCTGCGTTCAACTGCTGACCTCGCTTAAGTACATTAAGTGGACTCTCAAAGTCGACGTCAACTTTTGGAATGCCCGTTTACACTGAGAACAATAACTATAACTACAAATGCACCAGCTTTAAAGATCTGGTGCATTTAAAGCATGTATGCTAATATAATTATCGTTCATGATGTTAACAGGCCTCTAAAGTCTTGTTCTAAAAGACCATTTACGCAAATTAGGATAAACGTAAAATTTAAATAATCGTTCTAATTCTATGAGAACAGTTAAGTCCAGACTCAAATGGCAGACTCAAAGCTCACGCGGGTTGCCAGATTAAAGGGATAGTTCACCCAAAAATTTAAATTCTGTCATTCATTACTCACCCTCATGTCGTTCCAAACCCGTAAGACCTTTGTTCATCTTTGGAACACAAATTAAGATATTTTTTTATGAAATGTGAGAGCTCTCAGACCCTGCATAGACAGCAACGCAACTGTAAAATGTTACCTGTCCAGAAAATGTGTAATGGACCCATATGGCCACCGGTACATATTTGTAACGGAGGTACTAGACAAACCGAAAGCAAGAGCGAAGATTCGGCCTTTGGTGTTGCCTCATTTTGGTGCCATGCCTGAGCGATTGATTGAAATATTTGTCCTCTGGTTCTCCGAAACGGACGTAAGAAGCATTATCACCGGCACCGCACGTGAAAAATATTTTCCCGACTGAGAAAATGCACGTGAAATCAAGTCGGAAAAAAAGCTCTAAACCCATACAAATCCAACACATCTTTGATGACGAGAGTGTCCATGTTGTTTTCACATTCCGACTTAAAAAGCACAACTCGGGAAATGAGAGCATCCGAGGAGTGTGTGAATTCAGTAATTACACTTGCTCTGACGGCAGAAGGTAGTCTTCCGTTAACTAAGCTAAACATTCTAAAATTAAAATGCCTAAAGCTAAACCTACCTTGTATTCACATTCTAAACATGTTGTCCAACAAAAGAGAAAATTATAACCTTTTTACTCCACAACACCAGTCAAATGCTTCCTTTTGTGATCTGATGAGGCTTCTTGTCACAGAATGAGGCAGAAATATATGTTTTTATATGGATACTTTTAAAAGAATACATCGATTAGCAATAGACTATAAATTAGGGTGGCCATACATCCTCTTTTGCCAGGACATGTCCTCTTTTTGGACCTAAAAAAAAATGCGTCCGGCCGGGATTTCTAAATCACCCAAAATGTCCGGGATTCGGCTGTTTTCTTAATCCCACGCTCGCTGAATCTCTGACCATTGCTGCCTGCTCCCGCAACATGTGTTTTGCTCCCGCGCACACGCGTGATGTACAGGGAGCAAGCACATCTTACAAGATCAGATATTTGTCAATGAGCTCAGAATCTGTTGAGCAGCAAATACTCCAGCATGGTCTTGTCAGTCATCTCTCCTTATTCTCGACCTGAGATCAGTCAAAGCTGACTCCGGTGGATGCAGGGTTGCCAAGTCCGCGTTTTTTTAAAAGCAGAATTGGGCTACTTTTAAACTGTTACCATTGGTTGATTTTCCCAAGTGGGTTAAAAGTTTGAAATATTGCATAAATTACATTAGACTGAAATGCTTGAATTGAAACATTTTGCATTCTACCTATGATAAAAACTTTCATGAACTTCTACATTAACTGTTCCATCCTGGTGGAATGACCTGCCCAGCTCAATCCAAGCAGTTCAGTCCTTAATATTTTCAAGAAACCGCTGAAAACATCTCTTTCATCTTCATTTGACCCTCTAACTCTAGCATTCTCTATTCTATTTCTATTTTAATGGCCAATCCATGAATTTTTTGGCGGGGAAATTTATTTAATGTTTTTTTATAGGATTGGTTCAGGGGCACTGTTAAGGCACCAGAAACGTTTTCAAAGTATCGATTTGGCACCGGTATCGGAAAAAAACCCAAACGATACCCAACCCTAGTAAGGACATCAGAAAAACAGTCCATGTGACATCAGTGGGCTCAACTTCAGTTTGCGAAAGCGGCTGAGAACACTTTTTGAGCGCCAAGAAAACAAAATTAAGAATTTATCAACATTCTTTATCCCGAGTTAAATCTCCGCCATTTTAGAGCTTAACAATGGCATAAGCACGCTTTCCGAAGCGTAAAACACAACGAGATTACGCAGATTACGTTATATGCACGCGCTTTTACCCCCGAACGGTAAACAATGCTGATTTACGCGATTACAGCTTGGGGACTCTCCAAAAAATGGGCGGGAAGACGTAAACTCGGGGAGAGAAGTGTTAAATTAAATTGTTTATTTTTGTTTTTGTCTTTTCGCTCAAAAAAGTATTCCATCGTAGTGCAATACAAAAACTGAAGTTGAGGCCACTGATTGACTGGGCAAACATGGACTGTTTTACCGATTTCCTTACTACGTTTCTGGACCTGGGGACATAACAGTTGTGTTGCTGTCTATGCAGAGCCTGAGAGCTCTCACATTTCATCAAAAATCTCTCTAAATTTGTGTCGAAGATGAACAAAGGTTTATTACGGGTTTTGGAAACGAACGAGAGTGAGTATTAATGACAGGAAAAATTTCATTTGGGGAAACTAACCCTTTTACAAAAAAACAGCCAACAGGAATGAGCACAACCTGGACAAGGGAAGGGTATTGGAAGCTTTTTACAACTGCAAATGGATGGAAGTGTTTTGTACTCGCCTGGGTATAAGGATTTGTAAGTGCCTGCCCAGGATTTTTAGGTCGGGCAGGAACTATTAGACTCTGAATCCGTCCGTTGGCGGGCTTCCATGGCTGCAATATTGTTGTTTTTCAGTGAAAAACTGGGCAAAACCGGGGTGTCGCAAAAAAAATACTATGTGTGTAAATGGCAGGGGGCGGAATCACACAGACCAACAAAAAAGACATTTACCGGAAAGGCACATTGCAAAAGACTAATTGAGCTGTGATAGTTGTTCTTGGAAACATTAGTTGTGGGACCCAGCATGTTTCCTAAATATTGGCGAATATTATGGTATTTTTATGCTTCATACAATCGTTTTTCAATCATTTAACGGGAATAAGTCACACCAAAAAGTGAAACTTATGCATATTAATCAAACCCAACATATCTTGCCAGACCTGATGATTTTTTTCTGTGGGAAACATAAAAAGAAGATATTTTGAAGAAAGTTTTTGGCACTTACACTGAAAAGTATTTTTGGCGTCCAAAACTAAAAACTGGTACCCTCGGGAATTTCATTGTATGGACAATGAGACATTTTTTTCTAAATATCTTTCTTTTCGTGTGGTTCCACAGGAAAGAACGGCACAACAAAGGGGTGAGACACTTATGTTTCAATTTTGGCGTGAAAATCAACTAACCCAGTAAAATTTTTCCATAAGTAAAAATGCCAAAAATTGTTTTCCTATAAAAATCAATGCCCAAAAACGTGTCTAGGTGGTTGCTCGCTATTTTTTTTTGAGGCGCAGCCAATGGGAAAAACATCCCAGTTATGTAGTGGTGGAATCATATAAAGCGGGGTCTGCAACTATTTAAAAAAGGACAAAAGCTTTTCTTCTGTAACACACATTAATAAACTTTTCATTAAGAACAGTATTGCCAACATTATATAATAGTTTTACCAAAGTTAGAAATTACTGGTCAAAAAGTCATTAAGTTCTACACCCGTTTCAATTTAATCTCTCTACAGATTCTCTGGAAGATCTTCAGGGGACCTCCCAGGATTCTACAAGTAGGAGAGCGGCATATGAGGGTAAGTTTCATTACCCGCTTGTTCTTATCAGGCCTCAACTGAGGGGAGTTAGTTTGGGACATTGTCGTTTCCGCGTCCGTTTCCGGTTTTCACCACATTTTTAAACGCATCGTGCAATCTATTAAAAAACAAAAAACTTCAACCCCTCAAGCCCTGTTTTGTCACGTATTTAAACGGTGAGGACAAGCAATCAAGATGCCGACGCTGTGGGCGGTCAATGGGAGGAGTTGGCTGAACTGTTACAAGGCAACAAGTGTGGTAGTCACGAGGTCATTTTCGCGAAATCAGTTCTTTAGAAACAAGCTCGGTTCCCAAAACCCTCAACCAGTGAGTCTTTTCCGGTCATGACGTTATTGCGCCCTCACGAGCAGCACCTTTTTGCTGTTTTAAGTTTGCCGTCAAAGTGAGTGATTACTGGAAGGTGTCCGACTGGTCACTTAAAAGCTAAAATTAAACACAAAAGTCAGTTTAGAAAACAAAAAATATAATTATAGATAATATGATAAAGATAATATGCATTTAGAGGCGTAACATTAAATTATACAAAAATTTGTAATTAAAAGTTTTAACAAATTAAATTTGGCTTTCCTGTTTTTCTGCGTTTGATAAGTGTTATACAATCCCAATTTATTTGTTATAGTCCTGTGTTCGTTCGACGTTAATTAATTTTTACCTTTTTCATGTTCAGTTCAATCAAGCATTCAATCTAACAAGTCACACGAGTTCTGACACACACAAGAACGAGTCGGTGAATACGTGCGTTTTGCTCGAGAAAAACGTATGGAGCAAACGAGTAGATGGGTTTTTTGTGAACTGAGTCACTAAAAACACCGACTCAAAAGAAAAAGAATTCGTTCACTGGCGGACAGAGGGTTTGTTTCAAACAATTCAGGTTTGATGGTGGCTGGCACGCATCGCGCCGATGTTCTGGGCTAAATTGGGACCGGGGGAATGTACCATGTGCCTTACTTATGATTTCCCTTATCCCCCCATAGCATCTTCAACTATGTATTACGTTCAAAATAAAGCGTCCAAGCGGGACATTGACCAATTGTCTAGACCTGTGTAGCCCCCCCCCCCCAGATCAAGATGCTCAACCCGAATACTGAATTAGAAATGTAATTAAAGATTGACAATGACAATCCTGATCATCTGGAACAGTACTGCAAAAACTGTGCAGGATACTCTAGAGGACAGTAATTGCATGGTCATGAGTTAAGTGATTAACCATTACAATTTCAACAAGTTGAAATGGTGATAATGGGCAATGTCCCCCACCCCCAAACCTTCCATTGTTCCTTTTTTTGTGTGCTGATTTACCATTGAAGCATCGATCTGCCTTCAAAGGAAAACGTAACCTACAGTATATGCAGGTGTTGGATGATTTTTTTTATTTTTTTAACAACAAATTGCTTGCATTTAGGAGCTTAACCTTTATAAATGTCGATTGTCAGACTCAGAAGGTCAAACTAAATAATATATGAGATGTTTTATTTTATAATCCCTTTTTCCACCTTCTGCAACGCAGAAGTAATCTAGCTACAACTGCAAGCAAATAAGTGCAAAAAAAAAATAATTTCACCTTTTGGTCAGGCAAGGGACAATATTTGTCTGAACCAGAGCAGGAAAATAAAGAAGCAATAAGCAGTTGTTGTTCTCTGTGTGGTCCTCTCATTAGTTTTGGCAAGGCCTTCCCAACAGTGGCCGAGACACAGGAGTACCATTGACCTTGACTGCAATAGTCCCATGTTAAACACCAATGAGAGAGACGTTTCCAAGCTTGTCTACAGCTGTGGCCTGATCAAACAAAGGGGAAGTGGTCTAAAAATAAACTGAACACATTATGAGTGATCTGCAGGTAGCGAAGGCGGTGCTCTTTGTTTGTTCTTCACTGAAGGTGTGGATTTGTACGTCCTGCTGGGAGTTCAGAATGGGCTTCTGGTTGAAATAATGAAGATTTGTCCATTTTGACCTGCTGTTTGGAACACTTACATCTGGAAATTGCTCTCCGAGGCTGATCCTCAACCTTTTCCCTTTCAAATTGAAATTCTTGACATGACCCCTTTTGAGAAGGTAAGAATCTAGGAGATGTGCCAGCACACACACACACACACACACACACAAAACTGCTTTGAGAATAAGACAATACTGCTTGTGTTCCAAGCCCTCCGCAGACAAGAAGAAAAAGTGGCAAATTCAAGCAACAATTAATTTGCACAATATAATCCACTTCTATTCCCTGCCAGCAGGATTTCTGCCAACTTTGCACATGAGAGCCATGAGGCTCTCTCT
This sequence comes from Sinocyclocheilus anophthalmus, assembly GCA_018155175.1. Lineage (NCBI taxonomy): Eukaryota > Metazoa > Chordata > Actinopteri > Cypriniformes > Cyprinidae > Sinocyclocheilus > Sinocyclocheilus anophthalmus. The sequence goes on from JADLZN010004555.1 coordinate 106,193, forward strand.
GGGCAGGAACAATTTCATCAGCTCTCAATGATTGATGAGGAGAGCAATGAATCTCTGGAGCAACAAGGCAGAAACAGTCTTTCCCTCGCTCACAGTCCCTGTCACCTCTGTTTCCCTGGCGATTTCTTGATTTCCGCGAATCTTCTGCTCTCGTCACTCTCCGTCATTTCATTCTGGTCTGCTCTCATGTACATGGATAACAGATCTAGTTAGTGAAATAATTGTTGTCAATCATACTAAATGTAGTTAGTCACAATGTAATAGGGGGCGATATTCATTTAGAAAAGGATTTAAAGGCACACAAAAGCAATTTGTTCTTCATTTAAAAAAGTTTTATAGATTGAAAAAATTTATCATACTTTTGAAAAAATATGAGATAAAGAGTCCAGTCTTGTCAGTAGCTTAGTAAATGTTTTATATCTATATGGAGCAGGTCTCCACATGGGGGCAGCCATTTTGAGAGCACAAAATCAGCCTAAATGAGTTTTTTTTTTTGCAGTATCCCCCTATTTTTTATACTTTCACTGGTGGAATATATTAACTGTGTCTGCAAATAGCGCATCTCTTTGTGGATGCTTTGTGGAGTTATATCTCACAAAATATAAACTTTTTTTCAGTCAGAATTGTGAGATAAGTTGCAATTACCTTTTTAAAAAGATTTGTTAAAAATGTGAGATGTAAACTTGGATTTGTGAGGGAAAAAAAGTCTTATATCTCGCAATTTTACTCCACCCCCCCCCCCCCCCCCCCCCCCCACTGTGAGAATTGTAAGATTACATCTCAAAATTCAGTTTTTCTTCTTAATAATTGCAAAAAAAAAATTCTAGGATATCAACTCACAATTGTGAGAAAAAAAGTCAAAATTGTGTAATAAAAAAAAACAATTACCTTTTTACTTTTTTTAAAATCTCGTGGCAGAAACAAGCTTCCATATGTTTCTACGATTACATAAAAACATTTGCAAATTTTCACTGATGAAGGTCAGTCATTTCAGTAGTAATCATGAATTGTGCAACAGGTTAAAGTTGCTCATGTGGATTTGTTGAATTGACCAACATAGAGCTGCTTGGTTTGAAAGTGACTTCTGTGTCTGTGAACAGTGCTTCATACATCGCTAGAATGATTTTGCCCATGAAATTTTACTAATTTGACAGCACCTTAAGGCAAAACCTGTTTGAAAACAGTTGCTAGTGGTGCAAAAAAATAAACATCACCTTTAATGTCTGAACTTCATAAACATCAGTGAGCCAAGTAACTGCTAGAATAGAAAGTTACATGAGGGACAGATAATCGTGTACCACAATAGACTGTACGGGTGGGACTCATGTTGACGTTATCCACCTCCAAATTTAGCTCCATTATTAAAATGACTATAATCCATCAAAGCGAATCAGCCCTGCGTTTGCTTTCACTGTAACAGAGGGACAGTTCACAATGAGGACTTTGACCTTACTTGCCATTAAAACGATGGCTAAAGGAACACGCTTTATAAAAATCAAAAGCTGTAGAAAATAAAAGTGACATTTTCAGCAGTTCCGTTTGGCCTCAGATGCCATGACCGATTTATGAAGTAGTACTGCCTCACTGACACCTCCCACTTCTGCACTTCCTCCATCCCAAACAAATCAACTGATCTTTGATTTGGTCACACTGTTTGATCAACTGTTGTTTTATATTCTTCTTTTAGAGCTCACCTGATTTAACAGCTTTTTCGGGTGCAAAGGTTACTTCAGAACTTTCAGTAGAAAATAATGTTCCTGGCAACACAAAGACCAAGGTTGATCACTGCCGCAGTGCCCTCCAATTGTATGAACACACATCTAGTGCCCTGCTGACACTCCAGGAAAAAAAAGGACTGATAAGAGTGAAGAGATAAAGAAGAATGGCAGTTTGGAGGTTCCTCTGGATGGGCAACCAATTACAGATGACAGCATCAGATTGTGTGTGGTCTCTTTCACCATCAAAAGACAAAACTCCCTTGACGACTGGCCACAAAAGGACCAAGGACACCCTGCTCAAGACATGCAGGAAGGAAGAAGAAGAGCCTTTTCTAGACTCTGAAAAGTTCTCCTGAGTCATTTGACCATTGCAGAGAAGGTCTTGTTAGGCTTCCTGTCCCCATCTCACTCCATAAACACCAAGAGAGACTCTGCATAACATCTAAGAGCAGGCAGTCCTGATTAACATCCATTTGAGCAGAAAAACAGAAAGACCGGACTTGGATCCCAAAATAATGAAAAATTTAATGAAATTTATCTTATTCCAATAAATGTTTCGCCTTTGGCTACTGGTCTTGATTCTTGGAAAATTTGGAACATTTGCAGTTTATGCCAAATATTCACATTACATCATACTCCCTTGTTTTTTTTTTTACAACAAGATTATGTTTTTGAATGAACTCTCACCAAGACTGCATATTAAAAAATACATTATATAAGATAGATATATATATATAGATATACAGTGGGTACGGAAAGTATTAAGACCCCCTTAAATTTTTCACTCTTGGTTATATTGCAGCCATTTGCTAAAATCATTAAAGTTAATTTTGGCTCATTTAATGTACACACAGCACCCCATATTAAAAGAAAAACACAGAATTGTTGACATTTATTAAAAAAGAAAAACTGAAATAACACATGGTCCTAAGTATTCAGACCCTTTGTGTGACACTCATATATTTAACTCAGGGGCTGTCCATTTCTTCTGATAATCCTTAAGATGGTTCTACACCTTCATTTGAATCCAACTGTGTTTGATTATACTGATTGGACTAGAATAGGAAAGCCACACACCTGTCTATATAAAGACCTTACAGCTCACAGTGCATGTAGAGCAAATGAGAATCATGAGGTCAAAGGAACTGCTGAAGAGCTCAGAGACAGAATTGTGGCAAGCCACAGATCTGGCCAGGTTAAAAAAAAATGTCTGCTGCACTTAAGGTTCCAAAGAGCACAGTGGCCTCCATTCCTTAAATTGAAGACGTTTGGGATGACCAGAACCCTTCCTAGAGCTGGCGGTCCGGCAAAACTGAGCTATCGGGGGAGAAGAGAATTTGTGAGAGAGGTAAAGAAGAACCCAAAAAAATCACTGTGGCTGAGCTCCAGAGATGAAGTCGGGAGATGGGAGAAAGTTGTAGAAAGTAAACCATCACTGCAGCCCTCCACAGTCGGGGCTTTATGGCAGAGCGGCCCGACGGAAGCCTCTCCTTAGTGCAAGACAAATGAAAAAAAAACACCTGAAGGAATCCAAGATGGTGAGAAATAAGATTCTCTGGTCTGATGAGACCAAGATAGAAATTTTTGGCCTTAATTCTAAGCGGTATGTGTGGAGAAAACCAGGCACTGCTCATCACCTGTCCAATACAGTCCCAACAGTGAAAGCATGGTGGTGGCAGCATCATGCTGTGGGGTGTTTTTCAGCTGCAGGGACAGGAGATCGGTTGCAATAGAGGGAAAGATGAATGCGGCCAAGCACAGGGACATCCTGGACGAAAACCTTCTCCAGAGTGATCAGGACCTCAGACTGAGCCGAAGGTTCACCTTCCAACATGACAATTACCCTAAGCACACAGCAAAAATAACGAAGGAGTGGCTTCACAAAAACTCTGTGACTGTTCTTGAATGGCCCAGCCAGAGCCCGGACTTAAACCCAATTGAGCATCTCTGGAGAGACTTAAAAATGGCTGTCAACCAACGTTTACCATCTAACCTGACATAACTGGAGAGGATCTGCAATGAGGAATGGCAGAGGATCACCAAATCCAGGTGTGAAAAACTTGTTGCATCTTTCCCAAAAAAAAACTCATGGCTGTATTAGATCAAAATGTGCTTCTACTAAATACTGAGCAAAGAATCTGAATACTTAGGACCATGTGATATATCAGTTTTTCTTTTTTAATAAATCTGCAAAAAATGTCAACAATTCTTTGTTTTTATGTCAATATGGGGTGCTGTGTGTACATTAATGAGAAAAAAAAATTACTTAAAGGATTTTAGCAAATGGCTGAAATATAAAAAAGAGAGAAAAATATAAGGGGGTCTGAATACTTTCCGTCCCCACTGGATTACAAAGTAAAAAAACAGTATATGTTTTACTATTATTACAATTAAAATAGTGTTTTTCTATATTTTCAAGTGATTAGTTTTTTATTTCTGTGATGGTAAAGCTGAATTTTCAGCAATCATTACTCAGTCTTCAGTGCCACATGATCTTCAGAAAATAATTTAATAGGCTGATTTCCTTAAGGCTTACCTAGAAAACGTTCTGATATTATCAATGTTGAAAACAGTTGTGCTGCATAATATTTTTGTGGAAATCGTGATAGTTGTTTTTAGGATTCTTTGATGCATAGCAAGTTTCTAAGAAACTTTTAAATAACTCAATAAATAAAAAATCTTTTGTAATATAATGAATGTCTTTACTGTCATATTTGATCACATTAATGCATCCTTGCTGAATAAAAAAATAACAATTTAGGTGGTTTGGTTTTTAAAGCAAAACTTTTGAAGAAGCATCTTATACTTGTGACAAAATCACATACTTAGACAATTTAAATTGCAAAATTTAGCATAAACAGGTTATCAAACACTCACCCCATCTTACACTGTTTATATTTCATATTTATATTACAGGATGCATAAACAGCACTGTTTTGATAAGGCCACAGTGTTTACACTTTTAAGGAAAATCACCCTACACTTATTTACAGTTGTCTATCCACATTAAGCTTGGAAAGAGAGAACTAATTTAACATTGGAACATTTGGAAATGTTTTAGCGCTACTTCCAAGGATTCAAGGATTTAATGCGGAAATAAACAAGCCAAGTTTTTATCTGAATGCATTTTGCATTACAAATAGATGGCACTTAAACTGTAGAAGGCCCAGTCTTAAAACCTTGTGAGTCAGATCATGTAGGCCTATGCTATCTTCCATTTGACATGCTATGTCAATATAAATGGTTTTTAACAAAGCACTTTATGAAGAAATAATGAACAGGAGATACAGGAATGATATTTTCACTCTCTGTTATTTCATTCCAAACAGTCTCAGGATAATAAACAATTCTGTTTAATTCAAAACAAGTAATGAGAAAGGGACGCGAGCGCAATTAAGTTCAAGCTACACAACCATAATAACGACATAACTTTCAATAATAACTGGTTGCATAATCACGTTAGATGTTAGATCCATTTTGACAGGCTGTATGAAGACATACTTCCTGTCAGTCACTCATGGTTAATCCGTCTCATAAGCAGAGTGACAAGGACCTTGACTGCTCCCACAGGTCCTATCAGATCGGTGTTGTGCATCCTCAATCCTTCTTGCGGCACACGTTGCTTTGAAGGTTCCTACCTCTTATGTGGCTGAGTAATGTTCTTCTCTCATGACATCTCCTTGCCCCTTTCACTAAACGCAGTATATTGTCTCCTCAGTCTTCAGTGAAACCGCATGACGCACACTCGCGCACTCTGACAAACAATTTTGATACGTGTCCCGAATGAAAACAAGCCGAGTAGTCGCTCGTGAAACTTTAATGAGCTGTAAAACAAGAAAATACATGCCTGTTAGAAAAGAGTCTGAACTCACTCACTACATTACAGGTACCAACTGTGAAAAGAGAAGTAGAAATTCATGGTATTATAATACCATGGGCCGCTTGTTTCTGAACAACGAGAAGAGGAAAGTTGGCACTGAAGGTCAGTAATCTCCACTCTCTGGGGTCTCAGAAAGCTGGGATGTGGTGATGAAAAAGAATGAAAAATTATACAATACGAAATATTTCTTCTCCTTTCCTTCAGGCTGCTTTGAAGTAGTTGTGATTTCCCTCGGGGGTCGCCGGGGGCTAGGGGTAGACACCAAGGGGTTTTGAAAGAGGTGGGTCGAGGGCTGTCTGCTATTGTACACGGTCATCTGAGCAGCCCAGCAACCCAAGCTGTAGGACTATGAATTATAGACACGCGCCAGACAGAAAACAGCGTCGACTCTCTGCCCCAGGAACCCACCCACACTTGATCTATTGATCCTTCAAAAGGACGAAACTTACCATGTCATAAATAAAACCATCAAAGACCGTCATCTCTCACGTGGATGATGTAGGAAAACAAGGCTTTCCCATGAGGAAACCAGTGCTGAAGGCTGACTGCACGCTTTCAACACTGCATAGTATTTTGATGTGTTAAAGTCATGTCGGAAAGATAGTAGCTGGTGCAGCCATAAAAAAAAAAAAATGAAAAATAAAAATAAAATAATAATAAAAAATGAAATAAAAATTTTAAACTTCTTTGAACCTACTGTGCACAAACACCTCTCAAAAATAAAATAAATAAATACAAGTGAAGACATGAACGAACCACAAAGTGTAATACCTGTGGAAAATCTTGAAGAGTGTGCACAAAAAATAAAAGCGAAATTTACTAGAATCCACAATGTAGAGAGTTGTTGTTTCTCATCAGAAACAGATGGAGAAATAGCCTCCCAACCCACCAATGGCCCTCTGCAGAAAAACAGAGTCCTATATCATGTTTCCCAGTGAAAAGCATTTAGTCGAATCAGGAGAGAATATCACAGATCAAAGCCATTTCAAGTGAACCCAACAAAACATTTCGAACACATTTAGGTGGACTTGCGTGAGAGGACCCACAGGGAGACTTACTGGAAGCGGTATTGGATCTGGATAGGGATTTGGAGTATGCGTAGTGCAAAATAAGTTGCCATGCCCTTACCATGACTACTACATGAGATACCGCTTCTTGCAACACACGCTTCCCACAATCCTAATGATGCTGGTTGGCTTGTTGGGCAGTCTAGAGTCTTGGTTATCGGTGTCGTTTTATCAGAGTTTGGCTCTCTTCATTCTGTACCGCACCCATCCTGCAATGTGTGTGATATATGACTAATGGCGCAGGGTGAGGACTCATTTGGTTCTATGACGAAAAATTGCCTTTTGATCTTTATTTCGGCTGCTTTCTTTCGTGACCTTTCTAAATGCCTACCCAGACTAAGAGTTTCACAACCATGCTTTTGGGTGCATGTCATGAGAAAACCACGCCTTGGAGCTAATTATGGATGTTTTACGGCAGGTCTGCGATCTGAATGTACATATGTTGAATATTGAATAATATGATTTTAATTTACAATAAAACTAAGTTGCATGTTCAAAATACCATAGTATTGTACAAATACAATAGAATATATAATGATTTAATTTACAAAACCTTGAATAAAAACATAAAACCGCAAAAACACACCTGATGCGCATTTTTAATTTTAAATGAATAATTAAAAGTAGAGTTCAAAATCTTGTTTTTTTTATTGTAGAATTGGAATATCGCCATCTTGCTCAGACCAAGTGACATTAATGTACCTGACATCATATGACTTCCTAACTCATAAATACAAACTTCCCAGGAGGACTTGAAAGCAGCATAATTACGACTCGAGTCAGGTTCTAAAGGGATGAAAATATCTTTACGAACAGGCACTTTTTCCTAAGTGCTAAATTCAAAAGAGGTTTTCTTTCTATGGTCTCTGCGGGGATCTAGGTTGTGTCCCAGCTTGAGATGATGTTGAATTCACAGGCTTATCACAGGGAAAAATGCTATGCAATGTTGTGAATACTAAAATGCACACAGTGAGATAAATGCGTAGAGGGTCAGTGACAAATGCTGAATGTCGAAATTGATTAACACAGGAGAAAATCTCTGAAAATCTAGTCAAGAGCAAGTGCCAAGTTTTGAAACAGAGTCGTTATATTCATGTGGTTTCATTTCTCTGAGGTTGTTTAGCAGAGTTTTGATTTAGTGGACCGCAAATATCAGGGGTTGTTGTAGCCATAAAAAAAAAAAAAAAAAAAAAAAAAATACAACTTTCTTGCACCTACTGTGCACACACACCTCTCAAAAATAAATAAATAAATACAATTTTAAAAAACCCTCAATTACTCAATTGACCTGAACATGTCTTTATAGCCTCCATGATTTTTTTTGTGGCATGACACCAAAGTGACTTTGATTTAAGTTTATTGAACTGCATCATTTGTTATAAATTGCATTTTTGTATTTTTATTAAATAAATATGACGTTTTTTTCATGTAATATTTTATGTATTTAATTTCCAGAAAAAAATACCTTCGCTGGCACATGTATAGCCTAGCTATAGAAACTATAGAGTATTATAGCTATATAGAGCAGCTTATTACAAACATTCCTATCAGGAAGGCAAGATTTGACTGCGCTAGAGGGAAAATACGCACAACAATCGATTCTCTCTCCTTTCGGAATCAAAAACACTTTCAGTTATCAACACTTTTCTGTAGTCGCCAGATGAAACGGCAGCAGCGCTGCTTCTCCTCAGCTCAGATTTGAGATATTTATTTTTCAAGTTACACAACTTGTAAACGTCGCAGTCTATTTGTTTAAACCGAACCTTTCTCTTTTTATGTTTAGTAGTTCTGTGAGACATGATGTAGCCTATTTATCTTGTATTTATATTGTCATCGTGTCTCAGTCTAACACATCGCTGATAACCAGTTACACAGCATCGCAAACAGGATCTTCTTCATGTGCTGTCTCATCCCAGTGTTTCTCACGGATACGTTCGCGCAGTTTCTCTCCCTGTATGGCAACTTTGAGACGAACGCCGAAGCGTGAATTGCTGCTGGCTATACGAGCCTGATTGGAGGATAATTTGACTGCAGAATTGAGACTGACTTTGATGGCTTCGCCCTTTAGGAAGAGGAGTAGGCAGTGGGATGCGTGGCAGACGATGTCCTCAACTTTCTGGTTTGTGCTGCTGTTGAGCGCTCTGCTGATCATCTACTGCGGCAAGTACACTGCTCTTCTGCTTATGAATCTTTCATTTGTTCCCATAACTCGTCGGTAATAATGTAGCTGTGAGTTCAGCAGCAATAATGAGTTTGTAATATGATGAGTTCGATATGAAAACAGGCTTGATCATTTCACCCCAAAGATGGATGGATGGATTTCAGACAATAAACCCCCTACCTTTATCCCTGTTTTCTAATGCTAATGGTTGGATAAATTATTTTAGATAATAACTCCATTTGACCAACAATAGATGGATGGATGGATAGATAGATAGATTGATAGATAGATTCATAGACAGACAGACAGACAGACAGACAGACAGATAGATAGATAGATAGATAGATAGATAGATAGATAGATAGATAGATAGATAGAATGATTGATTGATTTTAGACATTGGTTTCTAATTGCTAATGGATGGATGGATACTACATTCATTCCATAACTTTTACCAACAATAAATAGATCAATACATACACAGAGCGACCGACAGACAGACAATCAAACAAATAGATAGATAGATAGATCGATAGATCGATAGTTAGATAAACAGAAAGACAGACAGACAGACAGATATACAGATAGATAAGAAGAATGATGATTATCTGTAGACAATTGATTCATGCTAATGGATCGCTATGATTACCGACATTAATTCCATAACTTTTACCAACAATAAATAGATCAATACATCCACAGAGCGACAGACAGACAGACAAACAAACAGATAGATAGATAGATAGACAGACAGACAGACAGACAGACAGACACCAAAGACAAAGAAAGAAAGAAAGAAAGAAAGAAAGAAAGAAAGAAAAAAAAAAAAAAAAAAGTAGATAGAGAGATGATAGATTAGCTAGAACAGTGGTAGACCATTAATCCCCTCACCAACAATAGTTAGATTTTTTGGCATTAATTTCTCCACTTTTCTTATTTCCCATATTTTCTTATTCTGTTGGATATACATTCCTTCCCCTAGTTTTCAATGCTTCAAGACAGACAGAGCGAGAGAGAGATCGAGAGATATCCATGTAACCTAATCAGGTTCAGCCGCTCTATATGACTAGATTACCGGTCTGGTGTTTGGGGACTCAGGAGTCAAGCCCCCCTGTACTGTGGCTGTCCCACTGCCTGAGTCTTCATTAGCGTTGTGTTGTCCTATCGATTGAATCTATAGCATTGCATTTAGTTAGAGGACACAGCAAAAAACAGACACTTCCTCCCCAGTGGCCTTTCAGCAAATGGGCAAGACCCCTTAATCAGTTTTATTAGGTGATGTAGCATTTCTGGACCAGACACCCAGAGCCCATTGTAGCTTTCAGAAGGGCTGTATTCTTGTCTGAGTCCCCATTGCATATTGACTTGAGTACATTAAAATCTTTAGTTCTTTCTCAAACAGGCCAGTAAATGGAAATCTTTATTGATTGCTCTGCAGGGACAGCATTCACACACACTTGTACCCCCTCAACAGATTTTAGGACTTCTAATGTGGGGGCCTAAGACAACAAAATCATTACATTAAGAGCAACAAGAATCTTTCTCTATGCAGTTGTGCTATTATCTCTTAAAAGCTAGAATGCACTAGCGCCACACTTGAGTCCATAACTCAAAATAAGCTTGGAGACAGGCCATCTGTTCAGTGATAACAAATAATATTTAAAAAAACAACAACAACAACAACCCAAAATCTGTTTTCTAACCAGCAGCCGTAATGCTCAAACCAGTTTAATCAACAAACTTTTCTGCATGATACACTGATTATTAATCCTGAAATTCGTAATATATTGTGTGGTGTGCCGAGTCAGAATACAAAATAATGGGACTTTTAAGAAGTTGTTATTAGAGCTGACATACTGCACTCTTTTAATCCATCTATACTGTTCTCTGGCTTTTGAAAATCAAGTTATTTAGTGGCTGTGATGACCAGCAGGGTGCGAGTGGCTCTTGACCTATACAGGCTCATTATTCAGAATACCTATAGGCTGCTCATGATAAAGTACTTGCATGAAAGCAGCTATTTATTGTTTGTATTTCTATACATTAATCATGCTGTGCAGGCACATGCTTTATTATTCATGTGATAAGGTGGCATGAAGAACCCCAGCATTCATCTAAACTTCCCTTTAAAGCTTAAAAATACTGAACTTCTAAGAACCATCCCCTCTAAAGTGCTTATGAGACATTGGATCCCTCTGATGTGCTGCTTCTTCAATGTTTTAAGAGCCATGGATGGGATTCATTAAAATGGCTCTTCAGATGCAAAGGGTGGAAGGGACTCCCTAAGTAGCTGAACAGTTTGAAAGCCATAATGCTAACTTTGGATTTCTATTACTTGAGCTTCAGCCCAAGTGACTTGGCCAAGTGAACACTGAGGCAGATCATCCAGGAACTCATTTCACTGGTTATTTAGAGAGGTTTGCAAAATAAAAGGCACTCATTGCTCCCATTTGTATTATGTAAACTATTTTAAAATAAGAACAAGAGCACTGTTGGGAGAGCTACTTTTAAAACTAGCTTAATGAAAACTAGCTTTAAAAAGGGAACTAGCTAGGTATACTACAAGCTACCGAAGTCCCTTTAAAGGGATAGTTCACTTTCAGTTGCTGGTCCCCATTGACTTCCATTGTATGGAGAAAAAAACCCCACTATACAAGTCAATGGGGAGCAGCAACTGCGGTGAATTATCCCCTTAAAGGCACAACTTTTTTTAAAATTAAAATATCCAGAAACCACTAGAACAGTGTTATATATTTTGCTGACTTGTGTACTTACATTTATCCCAAATGTTTCAAAGAATGCTTAAATCCAGAGAAATAAGCAATTTTAAACGGTGACATGGACCATGTCCATAGTGTCATTGTGTCACCTGCCAATGACGTCATAACCCTTCGATTTCCGGTTTTGTTTTGTAGAAAAAATGGAAACACCAAAGACGCTTTAATAAGTTGTGAATTTTAATAGACCGGTGACGACCGCAAAGAGTAGCATTATAACAGAACTTTCAAATGTATCTAGTATGATAAAACAGCGCTGCTTTTTCCCCCACATACGCACGACCGGAGGGAGCGGAAGCGGTCGACTGTGGCATAAAAAAAGCGCCACTGCTTTCGCGCTGCCCTGTGTCACGCTCGTTCAGAGGCCACTCGTTTCGCTTCGAAAGGCTTTCAGCCTACACCCTGCTATTTCAGGGCTTCAGACTAACACTGAGAGCAGTGCGCACCAGCGCCACATACGTTATACAGATGGTGCGCAGGAGCAGATTGGTAGCGGCTGGTGGTGTGGTGTGCGGGAGTATTAAAATATAGATCATTTAATCATAAAATGACTATTGTTTTGCATCAATAAGTGCAGTTACTATGCTTATACCTGTTCATTTATTGTTAATTTTTCTTTTGTTTATTGTTCATACGGATTTGACACTAAAGCACTAAGCTTGAGTTAAGAGGCATACAAAATGTACTTTTATTAACAACATTAATAGGTGCAAAATGTAATTTTTATTTAGAACATTTATATATTCCACTCTTATTAAATGTACCATTATTATTCTAGTATATGGAACTGACCAACTTCAGTGATTATGTATGATTTAGTAGCAAATTGAAGAAAAGTTTGTTCCCTTTCAGTCGGTCACTCTCGACGTCACGTCGGAGGGCCGACGAATTGGGATCTCGCTTAGAGACCAATCTACTTTGAGTGTAAACAAAACGAGCCAATGCAAATTGGCATGCAATTATTGCATCCAGCTACCACTGATCACACCATGAGCATAAAAAGGCAGCCAGTGCAAACGCATACCAGCTTTTCGCTTCGGAGCCGAGCGATAACATCGTTCTGCTCCTGACTACTCTACTGAGAGAAAAAGACTGAAAGAGTTCAGCGCGCTCTTGGAGAGCTCATCGTGTTGGCAGACGGCGCTTCAGCGGTGATCGTTCCAGTGTCGAGTGGGTTGTGCACTTCAGGCTGCACTACCCCCTGTTTGTGTTGCAAATGATCATCTCCCCTGTGCGCCTCAGCACGCTACAATAGCTTTTTCTCTAAAAGAGCAATTTCGGGTGTGTCTTTTTAAAGATGACGTTGCTTGGCAAACTTGACGTTACGTCTTTATAAAGACGATGTGGGTCTTGCTATAGACAACGTATCACCCGGGCATTCTGGATGCGGTCGTTACCTGGCGCTGGGTGATGGTCACGATCACTGCCTCACGTGCCTGGGCATGAAGCACGCTGAGGTGGCTTTCGTGGATGGTTCATGCTCCCATTGCGGGGGTATAACCATCTCGGAGTTGCGGACCGGACTACGTTACCTGCAAGGGGGCGGAGTGCCCGTTCCACCGCCTAGATCTGGGGTTCCCTCCGGTGGCAGCCGGGGGCGTCCTTCTTCCAGCGGTGGGCGGACTGGTCTTACGGTAACGGTGAGGAATTCCCCTAAGAGAGAAAAGGGATGCCCAAGCCCGCCGGCACTTCGAAACCAGCGGAGCTCTCGGGAAGAGCAGGCTGGACCCTTCCGGGGAGTACCACCTGTTTCTTCCGGGGCTCCCCCCGACGATCAGATGTCGATTGCAGCATCGGAGGGGGAGCCAGAGCTTTCTGGAGAGGATTCGGCTGCGCTGCCTCCTACGGGGGACCGAGCAAATGCCGGATAGGATCAGAATATTGGCTATGCTTTCCGGGCCGCCGTTAAGGGGTGAGGGCTAGAGTGAAGACTTTCACCGTTGTCCCGAGCCCTCAGGTTGGCACGATTGGTTTCGGGTGGTACCAGCAGGCGGCTTCCCTCAGCACACCACTCCCCCCGGTGCACCTTACACCTCCCACAGGCCACAGGTGCATGAGCGACCCGCCCTCAACAGGTAGCCGACGGCCCTTTTCGACGGACAACTGATTTGCTGATCCTCCTGCCTCCACACCCGATGGTCCCCCCCTCGGGGCAGAGCTAGGGGGTACAGGGTCCCCCCGGTGGAGCGGCCCACTCGTTGCGGATGCGTTGGTCCTAATATCGGCCCACACACCACACCCCAGAAAGTGAGAACCGTGCAACAATTCCCGGGTCGTAGGTACTCGGCCCCTGCCCCACGCACGAACCCTATCACGAACGGTGGAGAAAGCTGCTCCGCCTTTACCACGCTACGGCGTGAGTGCAACCGAGCCCGCCAACAGGCCAAGGCACTGAGGGATTTGCACTAGGGTGGTCACGACCCAGAAGTTCTCAAAGAACTCCACACCGCTACTGACCTCGTGCTACGAGCGACGAAGGTCACTGTGCGGTCTCTGGGCTGTGCGATGTCCACTATGGTGGTCCAGAAGCGCCAATTCTGGCTGTGACTGGCTGAACATGCGCGAGACGGACAAGACACGATTCTTGAACGCCCCCGTGTCCCAGGCCGGACTGTCGGCGACACGGTGGAGAACTTGCCCAGCGGTTCTCCGCTGACCAAAGCAGACTGAGGCCATTAGGTACATCCTGCCCCGGCGTGCAGCTGCTGCCGTCGCCGAGGGCGGCCCCCCCTGCCACCGCCAAACAAGAGCAGAGATCCTGCGGCCTCAAGCAAAGCTGTGCCGTGGAGCCGGTCACAGAGCAGCCGCCCCACCCGTCCAGGCCCCCACCAAACCTGGTGGCAAGCGAGAGAGCAAGAGGCCCGGAGACGGGCGACCCAGCGGTGGAGGGACGTGCTCTTCAGGAGATGGTAAGCACACCACTCCCTCCCCCGGAGGAGGGCCGGGCGGAGAATCTTTTCATCCACCTCTCGGTCGGTGGTACCCAAATTCCCGACAAAGAGCAATTCCTCTATTTTTTGGGTCCCCAAAGGGGACGGGGGATTGTGGACTATCTAGTTACGTAAAAAAAATTTTTTTTTTTTTCCCCCCCCCCCCCCACACACACCCTCCTCTCGTGCCAAGTGAGCCGACAGTGGGCGGATCGGGTGAGGGACAAAACCAACGACTACCACGCACCCTTCGGCTCAAACGCAGGTCAGTGTTGCACACAATCAGACCCCGCCTCGGACCGGCAAAGAGACGCCCGGGCCGGGTCCCTGCGTTCTTTCACGCTGCCCCGCTGCGGGTACGCCTGTAGTTCCGTTGATGCCACTTGCGCGGCGTCTGGGAGCCTGGCTAGAGCTAACCAGCCCGTCTCGATGGCTCCGTCGAACCGCCAGGCTCGGCTATGCGATTCAGTCGCACGGCGTCCCCCCAAGTTCAGTGGCCGTCCAATTTACGTCAGTGATGATGAAAGAGCAGATGCTCCTGTCTTGCGTGCGGAGATTGCAGTCCTACTGGCGAGGGATGCGATAGAGCCGGTCCCTCCAGTCGATATGAGGATGGGGTTTTACAGTCCTTAATTCATTGTACCCAAGAAAGGCGGTAGGTTACGACCAATCTTGACCTGCGTGTCTTGAACCGGGCCCTCACCGGATACCGTTCAAGATGTTGATGCAGGAACACATCTTCGAGTGCATCCGCCCCCGAGATTGGTTTGCAGCAATCGACCTGAAGGACGCGTACTTCATGTGTCGAACCTTCCGCACCACAGACCATTGCTGTGGTTCGCTCCGAAGGACGAGCATATCAGTACGAAGTCCTGCCCTCCGGGCTGTCCCTGTTGCCCCGTGTCTTCACGTAAGTTGCGGAGGTACCTCTTGTTCCCTTGAGAGAACAGAGCATGCGCAGTCTCAACTACCTCGACGAAGCAGTCTCGGGATCAATTGTGCGAACACAGGGATTTGGTGCCCTCACACCTCAGCCTGTTGGGCCTTCAGGTCAACTGGGGAAAAGAGCAAAAAACTCTCCCGATGCAGAGATCTCTTTTCCGGATGGAGGGGACTCTGTTACGAAGCAGGAGGGCGGTTCCACTGAAACAGTTTCAGAGGCTTCTTGGGCATATGGCAGCTACGGCGGCAGTTACGCCGCTGGGGCTGCTCCATATGAGAACGCTTCAGCACTGGCTCCATGGCCAAATCCAGAGGTGGGCATGGCAACGCGGCACTCACCGTGTCCAAGTTACACCAGCCTGCCGCCAAACCTCATGGTCAGACCTTGTGTTCCTCCGGGCAGAAGTGCCCCTGGAGCAGGTCTCCAGGCATTCTGTGGTTTGCACGGATGCCTCAACCACCGGCTGGGGGGCCACGTACAACGGGCTTGCAGTGTCAGGGGTTTGGACGGGCCCCAACTGCACTGGCTGCCTCGAATTGCTGGCAGTGCACCTTGCCCTGAACCATCTCAAAGGGCGCTTACGAGGCAATCACGTACTAGTCCGCACGGACAACACAGCAACCATTGCGTACATCAACCGACAAGGTGGTCTGCGCTCCCGTCGCTTATAGCAACTCGCCCGCCCCCCCCCCCCACATCCTCCTCCTGGAGTCAGAAGCATCTGAGGGCGCTTCGTGTGTTCACATTCATGGGCTGCTCAACCGGGCAGCCGACGAGCTGTCCCGAGCTGCGCTCCCGGGAGAATGGCAACTCCATCCCCAGACGGTCCAGCTGGTTTGGAGACATTTCGGAGCTGCTCAGGTAGACCTGTTTGCCTCTCCAGAAACCTCTCCCTGCCAGTTGTTCTTTGCCCTGACCGAGGGAACACTCTGCATGGACGCACTGGCACACAGCTGGCCGCGGGTCCTTCGCAAGTATGCGTTTCCCCCAGCGAGCCTTCTTGCACAGTTGCTGTGCGAGTTCAGGGAGGACGAGGAGCAGGTCTTGCTGGTGGCCTATTGGCCTTCCCGGACTTGGTTCCTTGAACTAATGCTCCTCGCGACAGCCCCTCCTTGGCCGATTCCTCTGAGGAAGGATTTACTGACTCAGAGACGGGGCACCCCTTGGCACCCGCGTCCAGACCTCTGAAAACTTCATGTCCGGTCCTGGACGGGACGCAGAGGTTCTGAGTGGCCTCCCCCAAGAGGTAGTTGACACCATCACATCAGCGAGAGCACCGTCTACGATTGAAGGGAAACTGTGCGTTGAGTGGTGTTTTTCTCGCCGAGAAGACCCCCGGAGATGCCCGATCGGGGTTGTGCTGTCCTTTTTGCAGCAAGGGTTGGAGCTAAGGCTGTCTCCCTCCACCCTTAAGGTTTATGTTTGCTGCAATCGCTGCTAACCACGACCCAGTAGAAGGAGGTCGCTGGGGAAGCATGACCTGATCGTCAGGTTCCTTAAGGGGGCGAGAAGGTTAAATCCTCCACCGCCCCCTCTATTCCCTCGGGGGACCTGACTCTGGTGCTCACGGCACTACAGCAGGCCCCATTTAAGCCTTTACAGGCAGTGGAGCTGAAGATCCTCTCAATGAAGACTTTGCTCCTGCTAGCACTGGCCTCCATCAAGAGAGTAGGGGACCTGCACGCATTTTTTTTGGCAGTTTAAACAGTGGGGTTGTTGTTTTTTTTGGTTTGGCCCCTAGAGGTCAGCACAGGGTGTTCCCTGCCAGCTAAGTTTGCCAAGCTCCCTCAAACTAGAGGTGTTGCAGCCTTCCTGGGCGCTGGCTCGTGGGCCTTTTTATCTTTTTCACACCCAAAACCCCTGGGGGGGGGGGGGGGGGGGGGGGGAACAACCCCCCCAAGATATCTGTAGGCTGCGGGCTGGGCGACCCAAAACACATTCGCTAGATTCTATAGCCTTTGTGTGGAGCCGGTATCCTCCTGTGTTCTCACCTCAAACGGGTAGAAGCACTGAGAGGCCCCGGCTTTGGGTTGGCTTGCAAAAACCACTCCAGAGAGTCCATATAGTAGACCCTGTTGAGTTCCTCCGTCCCCTCGGCAGCCAGACGTGGCGGAGCGTCCGGCGCCAGGCCTTCACTCGCTGAATCCTCGAGAACCGGTAGAAGACTGGGTTCCATATGTAAGACCTAAGTGGATCCCATATGTGTAAAGTCCACGGTATAGCCTTGAGCCCGTGTTTCACCGGCAGACTTCCAAGAGGGTTCAATCACCTCCATTCTTCCATATGCACCTAAGGGATGTCCATATGTGTATTGCTTCCGAAACCTCCTTCGGGAAGGTTCGAGCTTCCGTAACGCCCCTGTTCCAAGTAGAACGGGTACGTTTTCCCAGTGTTATCCAGTCTTACTCATTGGGTAGTGCCATAGCAGCAGTAGCTGGTCCTCTTGTGAAGAAGCCCTGGCCTACGCCAAAAAGTAGGGGCGCAGGTGGCTTCCACAGGACACTGGAAGGGGCAGTATCTGTGGCCTTTTGGTAGGGATCCCAATTCGTCGGTCACTGACGTGATGTTGAGAATGACCAACTGAAAAGGGAACGTCTCGGTTACGTATGTAAACCTCGTTCCCTGAAGGAGGGAACGGAGACGTCACGTCCCGTCGCCACAGCTCCTGTACCACCACTGAGCGGCCGGGTCACCGACTCGGCTCCTCAGCGAAAACCTGAATATGCGCTGCACCTGCTGCCTACTTATACTCACGCTGTGATCAGCAGCAGCTGGATGCAATAATCGCATGCCAATATGCATTGGCTCGTTTAGTTTACACTCGAAGTAGATTGGTCCCTCTAAGCGAGATCCCAATTTGTCGGTCATCCGACGTGACGTCTCTGTTCCCTCCTTCAGGGAACGAGGGTTAACATACGTAACCGAGACGTTCCCTTTCAAGGCACTTTGTAACTTTTCTTACTTCATACACAAAAAAGTGTAAAATTCTGACAAAATCTGATTTCTTGATGATTTGATATTTTATAATAGTGATTTTATAATTTCAAAATATAGAGAAAAAGTAGAAATGAATGACTAATAAGCCAATAAGTGCTCCTCTGCTGCCGTCTACTGGTTATAATTGTGATTTGATGTATTTTTAAAATTTTACATAAGTGTTTGTTTACCACAAAGTTTATTTTGGTCATCCCATTAAAAATAAAATTCAAACTGGATCATTTTAGAGCTTAAAAAGTGCTGGAAATAGTTGTGAAATGCTTGAAAGTCATTGAAAAGTGCTTGAATTTCTCTCTTGAAAGGTTGTACAAACCCTGAAATGAATGATGTAATGCATTCGACTATTTCTACCAAAACACCATGGTTACAGTTAGCGTTACCACTTCTGGTTTCCTGACGTATGTCAGCGCTGTTTATTGCAGAGAATTCTGTGCAGAATTTGAATGATTCTCACTAGATCTAGCAGGAACCTTATCATTGTGCAGCGAATTCAAACGCTTCTCACTGGATCAGTGAGAGTCATGTCACTCGGCGGCCATCTTTGAAACGCCTCTCAGGTATGCAAGTGCAGCTCCAATCTCTTTGAATGGGGAAACATCAAATTCTCCAAAACTGTTCGCCAAGCTTAAGATTAAATTTCATATTTGAAATCACCAATGAAATCTGACAAGAACTGTCTCATAAATGTTGTTTCTTTTTCTCAAATAGTTAAAAAGCCTATTTTTCAGGCTAGACCAGGCAGTGCGCATGCGCACGTCTCAGAAGGCTGAGTGTTTCTATAGCAACCGGGACTTCTAACGGCAGCTGCAGTGACGCGCTGACTTTACAGATTAGCGATTGGCTCCTTCATTCAGAAGGCAGAGCTTCCTGCGATTGAGCAGCCATATTGAGCCTTGCATTTTTCCCCATTCAAAACTATACGAGTGACACGTCTTGGGTATTTAAATGTAAACACAAAATACAACTAGAAAACATATACAACAGTTCATTTTTGTTCATTCTTAAATTTGATTGGCTGAGCGACGTTCCAATTGAATGAATGAATGATTAAGCCATATATCATTAAGTTATCATATGTCATATATCATTATATCATTAAGCCAGTGACTCTTTATGAGTGATCAAACTCATTGAATCATTCGTTCAACCAATTCATTCAAAAACACAGATTTATTCATGAACAAACAAGTAGCTGTCTTTTAGTGAGTCACTGAATGATTCACTCAACTGATTTGTTCAAAAAAACTGACGATTCAATCAGTGAAATGTATAATGGTACTGACATTAAAGTGCCTTATTATGGCATTTTTTAAGGTTTAAGAAATGTTTTGGGGGTTTCCTATAGGTTTTACAGCATGCAAGGTCAAAAAACATTTTAGTATCCTCAAAATATGCATTTAATATCACCTCATTTTCCAACGATTTGTTCAAAGCAGTTCTAAGATTCAGTCTCTCTAAACCCATCCTTTCTGTGAGCCTACTCTGCTCTGATTGGTCAGATGGCCCAGTCTGTTGTGATTGGTCTACCGCGGACAGCCCGTGTCGGAAACAATACGCCCATTGCCATAGTTCCGTATTTTAAATGCTCAATAGAAAATATAAAAATATATTATTTATCATACTTACAGGTTGTGATTCAGTGGAGCCAGCTGGCCAAATAAAATGGGTACTGAGCCATCTTTCGAGAGCAGCAAACGTTTAAGTAACGGTTGTGAAACCTGCTCCCGAGATTAGAAGAAAGCGTGTCAGTAAAAATGATGCGAAAACAAAAAAAAAAATATTGGGGTTGTCCTGTTGTGAATTTGAACCCCTGAGTATTTGAGCGAACTTTCTTACGTGCACTTTCGGCTTTTACAGATAGGAGGATTGTTTACATTCACATACAGCTACATTACACACTGCATGAGAGGAAATATTGGAAATGGTATAATAGGGGCATTTTAAGTCAATTAATTTGTTCAGAAACACTGACTCATTCATACACTGATTCATTCAGGAATGTTTTGAATGAATCACTGAATCACTTAGTCAATCGATTTGTTAAAAAAATTGATTCATTCAGGAGTACATGAATCAGTTACATGAATCACTAGGCTAATATTGAATGAATAGTTGAACAATTTAATTATTAAAACCCCTTAGTTGTACAGTGGGGTGCACACACAAAGTAACATTAAAAAACAGTGATGTAGATTTTTGACACGCTACTCTTCTACTCATTGCAAAAAGTACTACTTATTACATGTATTCAAAACAATGGTACAAATTTCACTACTGAAAATACAGCAGTGAACATGAGGCTAAAACTGTACAGGAGGAAAACTGGCATAGTCATAGAAGGAAACAGTGTGTACTTAAGTGAAACATAAATGAACACACGCACACACACACACACACACACACACAAATCTAGTCACTTTGAAGATGAAAGAGCACCAAAGTATGCTTACAGGAAACTTGCAGGACTTGACAAAGAAGTTTTTAGTTTGCAAAATACTAATCGCCTGAGGTGCTACTGCATTGTGGGGGCAAGGCGAGCCTTTTTTCATGTAAAGGAAGCACCTTCTGAGATAAAAAAAAGAGGGGAACAGAAAAAATAGAAAACAGACAATCAAACAAAAATAGATGGAAGAATTTATTTGGTCCAATGGCTCGTAGCCGAGGAAATACACTACTTTGGGAAAATAAACACGTTTTATAGCAGCGCCAGGAAAGAAATATGAAAAGTCTGGCATGCAACAACTAAATTAGTTGCTATTTTAATAAAGCCGGTGGATAATGCAGTCGCTCGATTAATGTGGTTTATGGTGTAGTTCTTTTCCTCCGTTCGAACAATGCTCTGACATTGAGATCCCTTCTACACTTCCTCACAAGCCTGCGATAGATCAATTAGTGTTTGTTTGCAAAACCTACTGAGGTTGAGAAAAAGAGAGAGCAAGAAAGAGATGGAACTAGAGAGAGAGAGTGAGTGTGTTTACAAGAGCTCATTCAACGGACACAGGGGAAGAGGAACCCTGAAGATATTTATTCAACTGGAGCAGTGTAATTCCAGCTGATACATTCATACATTTTGAAACATGGCTTTGTTAAGCTTCATTGGCCGTCTCTGGAAACAAAATCTCTCTGCTACTCTATCCCTGAAATCTTGGCTTCTTGCTTCAGCTCTTTTTCTCAGGAGCAATAAATGTTAGATTGTATTGGCACTATATAGTCCCGGCCAAATCCTATTAATATGTGTTATATTAGGTTTTTTCATGGCAATATCGAAAAGAATCTCTCTCATTCCCAACGTTCACCCTCCAAAACTTACAGCAAGACACAGTTCATCATCTGCAAATATAATACTTTCAGAACAAAAGCATTGTTACATTTTCGGACAGAAGGTCACCGGCGTTTCGCGCCGCGTGTAGACCGCAGCGTGTCTGTTAGTGACTCTCCTCCCTGCCATCTGGCAGGCCACTCTATCCACAGATTCGAGCTCACCCAGCTTAACTAAATCAAGTTCAATTTGAAAGCAGAAGACGTGCCAGGAGTGCCATTGTGTAAGTCTTGAATAATGTAAAGCAGCTAATGCCTTTGCTTGTTGCAGAATCTCTTTGTGGCTCAAATAATTTAAGAAAAGCTTTCAAGAATCGCTCTTGCAGCAACGTCGGAATGCTTTCTCTGGTCTTGAAAAACAAATTGTCATATGCAAAGTGCCTGGCTGCCACCAAGGTCATTTTGTTCATCTATTTTTTTTACCCCACCTCCTCCATCTAACCCCACCTTCTTTGTGAGCATTTGTCGGTATTGACCTGTTTGTTTATAATCGGCTTTAACCTATCAGTCAGTATTGTTACCCTCAGGGACGGACTGGGAGTGAAAAACGGCCCTGGATTTTCTCCCAAATAGGCCCACCACCACTACAAACAGTCGCTACTATCTCACAATATTACAGCAATCCTGTCGCATTTATGGCAAATAACATCACAAAACCCATAGTGACCATGCTGACAAAAACAATAGAAACCATCACAGAAATTCGAATGATTTCCACTACAAATACCACTACAAACCATCAACTTTTAACCATTAAAACCATTAAATAATGGTATCCTGTAGTGTGTTCTGGGACATATTACATTAGGATTTATTACATTAGGACATATTACATTAGAATAAACTTGAATTGAATTGAAATTGATTTAGTGGTTTTAACAAAAGCCACCAATAGAAGGCAACCAATTACCAGTAGAGACCAACAGGCACCATTACATTTTCCATTCAAACCAATACAATTTTCATTATAACCAGTAAAACCAGACTTTTAAAAGACAGTAAAACCACTTCTCCAGAACGTCCAGATGGCCAGTCCACCCCTGGTTACCCTACATTTCATATCCGTGTTTGCAATGATATAAGTTTACATTCATTTTTCATAATCTAAATGAACGCTACCAGTTGTAAATTAAGAAAAAACACTTTGTTCTGGAAGTTCCTGAGATGTTCCTGAAATGTCTATAATCCCTGACACGCATTTATTTAATTGACACAAAACTGAATGTAACAGAATGCATTGGTCTCAAGACTTGTCTTAATCATTATGTTAAAAAAAAAGGTTTATGATTTACATTTTTCATGGTAAGAAGTATTTATATATACAGTGGGTACGGAAAGTATTCAGACCCCCTTAAATTTTTCACTCTTTGTTATTTTGCAGCCATTTGCTAAAATCATTTAAGTAATTTTTTTTCCTCATTAATGTACACATATCACCCCATATTGACAGAAAAACACATTTTGTGTGTTTGTTGACATTTTTGCAGATTTATTAAGAAAAACTGAAATATCACATGGTCTAAGTATTCAGACCCTTTGCTGTGACACTCATATATTTAACTCAGGTGCTGTCCATTTCTTCTGATCATCCTTGAGATGGTTCTACACCTTCATTTGAGTCCAGCTGTGTTTGATTATACTGATTGGACTTGATTAGGAAAGCCACACACCTGTCTATATAAGACCTTACAGCTCACAGTGCATGTCAGAGCAAATGAGAATCATGAGGTCAAAGGAACTGCCTGAAGAGCTCCGAGACAGAATTGTGGCAAGGCACAGATATGGCCAAGGTTACAAAAAAAATTTCTGCTGCACGTAAGGTTCCCAAGAGCACAGTGGCCTCCATAATCCTTAAATGGAAGACGTTTGGGACGACCAGAACCTTTCCTAGAGCTGGCCGTCCGGCCAAAACTGAGCTATCGGGGGAGAAGAGCATTGGTGAGAGAGGTAAAGAAGAACCCCAAGACATGTGGCTGAGCTACAGAGATGCAGTCGGGAGATGGGAGAAGTTGTAGAAAGTCAACCATCACTGAAGCCCTCCACAAGTCGGGGCTTTATGGCAGAGAGGCCCGACAGAAGCCTCTCCTCAGTGCAAAGCACATGAAAGCCCGCATGTAGTTTGCTAAAAAAACACCTGAAGGAATCCAAGATGGTGACAAATAAGATTCTCTAGTCTGATGAGACCAAGATAGAACTTTTTGGACTTAATTCTAAGCGGTATGTGTGGAGAAAACCAGGCACTGCTCATCACCTGTCCAATACAGTCCCAACAGTGAAGCCTGGTGGTGGCAGCATCATGCTGAGGGGGAGTTTTTCAGCTGCAGGGACAGGACGAAAGATGAATGCGGCCAAGTACAGGAATATCCTAAACGAAAACCTTCTCCAGAGTGCTCAGAACCTCAGACTGGGCAGAAGGTTTACCTTCAAACAAGACAATGACCCTAAGCACACAGCTAAAATAACGAAAGGAGTGGCTTCACAACAAATCTGTGACTGTTCTTGAACGGCCCAGCCAGAGCCCTGAATAAACCCAATTGAGCATCTCTGGAGAAACCTAAAAATGGCTGTCCACCAAAGTTTACCATCCAACCTGACAGAACTGGGAGGATCTGCAAGGAGGAATGGCAGAGGATCCCCAAATTCAGGTGTGAAAAACTTGTTGCATCTTTCCAAAAAGACTCATGGCTGTATTTAGATCAAAAAAGGGTGCTTCTATAAATACTGGCCAAAAGGGTCTGAATACTTAGGCACATGTGATATTTCAGTTTTTCTTTTTTTTAATAAATCTGCAAAAATGTCCACAATTCTCTGTTTTTCTGTCAACATGGGGTGCTGTGCGTACATTAATGAGAAAAAAAAATTAACAAATGATTTTAGCAAATGGCTGCAATATAACAAAGAGTGAAAAATTTAAGGGGGTCTGAATACTTTCCGTACCCACTGTATGTATTTTATATATATATAAAATAGAAATAGAAGTATTACGGTTTGGGGATGTCACACCTCACACCTGAATTAACTTGGCCTTGTCATAAAAAGGTCAAATTATATGTTTTTCAAGACAACTATTGATCCTCCTGACACAGTCATGACTGTTGACAAGGGTCCCCTACTGTATATTACATAATTTCTTGTCTTGTTTTGTTTCCCCTGCATCTTTCTGTGTTTCTTGCAACACCTGAGTTTTTCAAATGCTAATGTGCAGTAAAGCAGTTTTGCAAAAAAAAAAATTCTTTAGAAATTTCTGAAAAATTATCATGTTATACTAAACTGATTAATAATGTTTTCTTCTCAAGAATTCCATTCTATTAATTTAATTGAGAAATTAAATAAATATTCATCATAGAAGAGGTATAATCAAGTCATTACATTTATGAATTTCAAGTATTTTTGAATGAATGAATAGACCTGGATAAAATGAGCATTATGTCATTGACCTTTATACAGAGCAATAATTAAAAAATGACATGTCCTGAGAGAAGTATTAAAGGACACACACACACACCTTTTCAGAATTGTTTATCCATCTTCACCACTAAAGGGCAGATGCTTTATGATTTGCCTTGAAAATGTAGTGCTTGTGTGCTTTGCATAGCAAGGACAGGAAACCGGTATAAATTCTGCACTGAATATTAAAATATAAATATAAAATTCTGACCTGTGGGCAGTAAAATTCATAAAGTGGCCCATCTTTTACAAGCACATTAACTTTTTTCTCCTCTCTCTCAATTTGGTGGTAATGCTGCCAACAGTTTGAGAAAATGAAGTTATCCTCGGTGGAATGCCTTTTCGTGATTACATCTCTGGCCTAAACAATATTTTAGTCAAATCTCTGTTTCATTTTACTGATCCTTTACAAGATATTAGATTTTAATAAGCAATCTCTTTTTCAGTCATTGCTCATAGAATCATCCGACTGAGGCTTTTCCTTTGAATCGCTGCACAGCCATAGTGATTGTGTTGGAAATCTGCAGAGTTTTACACTGTGCCGAATGATGTATCACTTTAGAAATGTGGTCACCGAAGTCGTCTATGTTTTAACAAGCCGAGTAAATACAGCATTACAACTTTTGCATCATTCACATGAAAGCCTTTTTAAGCTTGGTTACTTGTCACTACACCTTGTCTGAATGATTTATCCACAGCGTTTGTCAAAAACTGCTTACTATCCACATTTATGCCACTGTGGACGCATATTTGAATCTGTCAATAATTAATTTAAACACTCGCTACAACGGTGCATCACGGTCAATGGGCAAAATGTAAGTTCTGTCAAATCAATACTGTCCATAATAAAACTGTCTTGCCCTGCATGGAAAACACTTCAGAACTAGAGAAAGATTTGCTTTTCCACCTTTACGTCCTTTTTGAGATCATCCATCTGTCCTCCAAACTGACCAGGGCACTGCTGTTTCAGTCAGTAAATATTGACTTTACACATGAGGTCATTTCTGTCAAATAGTACCTTTTGAATTTATAACTTGAAGTAAAAGATGACTGTGTAGTAATTTAAGAAAGTGTTTTATTCTAAAAGGGTAAAACAGGCCTTCAGAAATAGGCAGAAGTATAGTAGGATGGCTAAACAGGAAATAAAGAGCTACGTTACAAATTGAGAGTTTGTATGAGTGTGTTAATTTGAAATTAATTCTGATAATTGTGTCAGAAATTTGTGCATGGCACTCTGGAACATGATAAAAATGGTAACACTGATTAAAACAAAAGAGTTGTAATTATTTAAAATGTTAATTGAAATGCTGATTCATGAATTAAATTACAACAAAAAAGTCTAAATTACGACAAAAAAGTATTTAAACAAGATTTAAACATGTTTAAATGTTAAAAATGATTACCAATGTTTTTTAAATATTTTTTTTTAAGAGAGCTACACATCTGTCCATTACAATAGAAGAATATAATACTGTAGGATCTTCGTTGTCACAAATACATAAGCTACTACTAAATATTGTAAAAACGTAATTTTCTGTAAAGTTGCTTTGCAACGATTTGTATCGTAAAAAGCACTATACAAATAAACTTGAATTGAATTGAATTGAATACATAATTTGCACACGCATGTCTTGGCACAATAACATTATTTTTTACTACAGGTGCACTCTAAAAAATGCTGGGTAAAATAGGGACAAACCCAGCAATTGGGTTGTTTTGACCCAGCGGTTGGGTTACTACCCAGAAGGTTGGGGTAAACATTTAACCCAACCACTGGGTCAAAACAACCCAAATGCTGGGTTTGTCCCTATTTTACCCAGCACTGGGTTGTGTTTAACCCAGCATTTTTTAGAGTGTGCAATATCCGCATTCAAAACAGTGCTATTTTGCTATCATTGAGCTACTATTGTATTTTTGTTAATATTTTGAATTCTTTTTTATTTTTTATATTTTCTTTATATTTCAATTCAAAAGATTTAGTCTTTTTGTTGTTGTTTTTTTATTGTTTTTATATATGTCTACATAGGTTTTATTAATTTCAATTTCAGTTTTAGTTGCGTTAGTTTAGTTTAGTTGTTTCATCAAGTTAAATAAATGAAAAAAATATAGCCTTGCCAACTAGCTGAAATAAAATGTTTTTTTTTTGGTATTTTGTTTTAATTAAAGTATTTATGATTTTAGTCTTAGTTAACTATAGTTCAAACTGACTGTATTGGTAATACTGGTTGGATGCAACATGGTGCTGTGATCTAGTGTATGGTCTGTTTTCGTTCTGTAATAGCCTACATAATAACGCAATGTAATTAGATCAACTTTAATTTGTTTTTAACATTAAATGTCATGAAAATTAAAATGAAAAAATGTTTTAATAATAATAACAGGCCTTAATTTGGTCAGCCTTGACCAACATGGCAAACAGAGGTCTCTCTTTGTGTGTGTGGTCATTTCTACACCAATCTTGACTTTTAAATGCGGTGAGATTGATATCTTTGTTGTGTTTTGTTCACTGTATTGATATATTACGCTTAAAATGTATGTTGTATACCGCTAACTTTTGTGCCGTCTCTCTGACCACAGTTGTTCAAGATAAATAAAAGTCTCACATAAAAGTAACACGTCTTTTGTTGTGTCATTTTGATGCATCGGTAAATAACATCTTACTTTCATTCTGTTCATTTAGGAAATTTACCATGTTTCACAAACTCTTCAGTAGGAACTGTTGTTATTGTAAATAAGTTTCATTCTTATTGTTTACCTCTCTGATATTTTTAGCCCATATTAAATTTTCCACCATGGTAAGTCTACACTCTAAAAAATGCTGGGTTGTTTCAACCCAATGTTGGGTCAAATATAGACTAACCCAACTGTTGGGTTAAAAAGCTAATTTAAAAATGTAACCAAAATTTAACTCAACAGTTGGGTTAGTCCATATTTGACCTAACATTGGGTTGAAACAACCCAGCATTTTTTAGAGTGTATAGGACAGTCCAATAGAATCATGAGTAAGAATAATTGTTACATTAAATTGCACTTAATGTAACACCATCACACCATGAATACTTAAAAATGGCTTTAAAAAAACTGCATCAGCGACTAATTAATATGATCCAACTTTACAAATTGAATTTAATATTTTATCCACTATATTAAGTCATACATGCATGATGGGGATATGAAAATGTACTGCACTGGACTCAGCTTTACACTGGCCTGTCAGTCCATTTCTCACGTCTCCACCTCTTTAGAAACACTGAAGTCTGGCCCAAATTAGTCTGCGTAGATTGATTACAAAAGTCTTGCGGGCAAGCGAGAGAAGAAGAGCCCCTGCCTTCTTATCACTCAATGTATCTGGACTTGTCACAGTTTCCCACCTCTCTTTGATTGGGATCTCTACCATCAGCTTTCCTTTCGGACTGTCTGGGAGTGAAACTGTGAGGCTTAATCTGTTCTGATTACCTTTGACAGCAGAAACACATTGCTCACACTCATATCAAAGGATACAGTTACAGCTCCACAATGCAGTTTTAAAATATATGGTTCCAGTTTAACTAAACAAGAGCCTGAGATTTGAATGCCATATGGATCAACATATCTTTGAATGGGAAAAAAGCATTGCTGAAATGCAGCAGATTTACTGGAATGCATATTGTAAAGGCGGATGTCACATTTAATAGGATTCATCCAAATTGGATTGCACAACCTAAACTGTAATAAGGATGCGCTGTGCAGTTAGACATTGGATGGGGGTGGAATTTCCTTAAACTGCATCAATTTCTTCTCCTCTTCAGGTTTCTTGTATTTTGTTGGGCTAAAATCTGTCTTGACTAATTATGCTGAATTTGAATGAAGGTTTCACACCCTAGAAGCCTTACGATCTTGTGGTTCGAACACCTGTCAGAGCAGAAAGACTTACATCTGCACATCAAATCTGTTTGGCCTGCTTTTCATTTTCAGTCTAATCGTATGCGCTTTTGTCTTGTGTTAAAGCGATAGTTCTTTCAGAAATGAAATTCGGCCATTATTTACTCACTTTCATACTATAAAAGTATCACAAAAGTAGTCATGCAATATATTCCTGATTTTCAGAAGTCATATAATAGCTTTGTGCGACAAACAGACAGAGATTCAAGTCATTATTCATTGAAAACTCTTACATTTTTAATGATTAGACATAAATCTCATGTCTGATTCATGAATGAATTGTTCTTTTAAATTGGATCCTTTCAGTGAATCAATTGATGCAGTTATCAAATGCGTTTGGTTGCAGTTTCCCAATAAAATTCATCTTAGCTGTTCAGAGCATTTGTTATGTGCTTTTACCAACACAGTCTCATGGGAATTTATAACTATTTTATGTTGTTGAACTGGTTGTGAATTTGTATGAATTCAAATAATCTTATTCGTTATTTGGGGGTCGAACATCATGCTTAATTTTTTCTAAAAATCATAGGTTTTTGTATGTTTTTTCCCCCGCTATCATTTAAATAACATTGTTTATTTTTACCATAATAGCTGTTGCTAAATACTTGATGAAAATAAATATTCATACTCATCTGGTTTCCGTTGGTTGTTGTCAAGCTGGAATTAGCTAGGTGCAAACAAATTTACCTTT
The DNA here is from genome assembly GCA_018155175.1 of Sinocyclocheilus anophthalmus. Lineage (NCBI taxonomy): Eukaryota > Metazoa > Chordata > Actinopteri > Cypriniformes > Cyprinidae > Sinocyclocheilus > Sinocyclocheilus anophthalmus. The sequence continues at coordinate 136,043 of JADLZN010004555.1, forward strand.
CATCCACCAAAAATAGAAAACAAAATAGGGTACTGGGTCTGGCTCATATTGCTTAATTATATTGCACCAATATCCCTTTCCAGTGTCTCCTCTGAGACGTTTTTGTATGAATCAAACAATACATATTCATACAAAATTGACCCTTCACAAAGACCTGCCCCTGTTACTGTTGCTATTTCCAACAAGCCATGGCACTCTCACACCACACATCATGTTCTCACGCAGTGAAAAATACATCGCGAAGCAAAAGAGAAAACTGACAACACACCGACAGACAAGACACAGAAGGTTATTTCTGGAACGAAACAAAATCTCAGCTTTCATATTTGATTCTTTTTTAAAACATTTTATTCAAACAATAAATACTGATTTGTGGCTCTTTAATGTGTCATGATAGATCAGTGTAGCATCTCAGTTCAAGTGGCACATGAACCGATCATCTCTTCCTCTAGTTATAGCACGAAGTAAACATAAATGTACATCATAATGTATCTTATTTCAACCAGGGAAATACGTTAATACACACCATTTTTAAAGTTTACACCGACAGTAATCTACTCTCCTATCAGGTTGTTTATCGGACGAAATGGAAAGATTCAGTGTTATAATTGGTCAGATCGCCTGTCAATCAAATTCTTGGTGAAGAGTCAATTGCCAAATTGTAAAATAGTTATGTTTTCTTATGAGATCAGGTTGGCTTTTCCCAAAATGCAGTTTGTTTTCTTAAGTTTGTTCATCACATGCTGAAATGTCACACTAGAGAATGAAGATCACTCTAACTTAATTTAGAGTTAGAGTATACACTTTAGAGTTGTATAACAAAAAATAAGATCTTTTTTAAATAAGATATATCTTTTTTTGTTACATGGAATAAATAAAGTCAAACATGTTTGGATCGACATGAGGGTGAGTAAATAATGAGAGCATTTTGCAGAAAAATCTATGAGTTTTACACAATTGCTTTGCTCACTTGATGTGATTTGCTTGACCTTCATTTTCACAGATTCATTGAGGTGCAGGATTAAGGCCCTGTGACTAATTCTGACAATGACAAAGATATTGATTATAAGGAGACTCGCCGTGTTGTCAGATGGATTTTCGAGTGGAAACTGTGCTTTAGGGACATTCAGCAGTCAAACTGTGGTCTGCGCTGGGGGGGTGTTCTCCCCCTGTAGTGTGCGGGTGTCAGTGATAGAAAAAGCTGCATAACATTGCGGGGTGGGGGGGGTGCAGGTGAGACGGCCCTTGTCTGCTGGGCAGACAGGGTCAATATGTGTGAGTCAAATGTCATTAACAGTTTTTTTTTTTTTCCCCCCTTTATTTTTATCTTGCCTGTAATGCACATTAGCACGTTTAAAAAAATTTATTATTAATAAATACATTTTTATAAATATCTTGAATTTCATTCAAACTCTTTTGCACCCAAACTGTTTGGATCTTAAGTTTAACTATGGATTCAATGATCCAGTCGCAATGGTTAACAGCTCACTACACTGGAAGTTTGTCAGTGATACTGGGGGCCAAATTTGGGGGTCAGGGGGGGGGGGGGGGGGGGTGTTTTCACATAAATCTGCACAAAAAGTGGTATCGACACTTGTATTATGCTTTTTGTCATTATGGAGTTCAACGGACTCTCATTAAAGGGGTTGTCCACCAAATCTGTCATCATTTAATGCCCTTCATGTCTTTCCAAACCTGCATGAACTTGTGGAACACAGAAGAAGATATTTTGAAGAATGTTAAACAGTTTCGGTTGTTTTTTATTTTGGTTCCCATTGACTTCCACTGTACGGACAAAAATACAATGGAAGCCAATGGGAACCGAAACTGTTTGGTTCTTAAAATTCTTCAAAATATATATATTTTTGTGTGTATTTAGAAGAATAAAGAAAGCTACACAGGTTTTGACAGAAGTTTCATTTTTGGGTGAACTATCCCTTTAATTCATCTGGTATCTAATGCTCTCATTAGCATGAGATAATTGTTTAGTAAGTAATCTTTCCCATTTCAAATCTAAAGTTTGGTGCTGATGTTCTTCTAGTAATTTGTTTTAGAAGTTCTCTGAATAAATGGATTTCTGTTTCCAAGTCAAGGAAAGGGATTTAGATAAAACAGGGCAAACAGTGGCTCGTCCCTGCATTGATCTGAGAGATTAAGTCTATGAATTGAAATGTTGAGTTTCTCAGTTCAGTTTAAGGTATTTCTTGATGTGGAATTTCAGTTATTGTTTAAATCACATTGTTTATTTTTTACCATAATAGCTGTTGCTAAATACTTATGAAAATAAATATTCATACTCATTTGGTTTCCATGGGTTTCTGTCAAGCTGGAATTAGCTTGGTGTGAAATTTTTTTACCTTTCATCCACCAAAAATAGAAAACAAAATAGGGTACTGGGTCTGGCTCATATTGCTTATATATATCACACCAATATCACTTTCCAGTGTCTCCTCTGAGACGGTGCAATTACTATGGAAAACAAATGTAAAAAGTAAATAAATGAAAGCAGGCTTAATAAATTGGAACTGGGTCTATTGTCCCGCCACATATTTTCATACAGTAGTTCCAACAAACACTGCAAAGTCAAATATAGATATTCCCCTTAGACAAAATGGAAATTGAGAGATAGAGTGGGAGAAAAAAGACTAGATCTGTAGGAGATATATTGGCAACACAGGGGGAACATGTTATTATAGGGCAGGATATTTCAGTAGCAGCTTGACTTTTCAGTGGTGCAGTATCTGAACATATTTAATTGGGTCCCCACTGATTGATTGCCATTCTTCTACTGAAGCTGGGAGTACGTGAGAACAATATGAGAATGTGATGGGATGTCATGTGTGGACAGCTGTACTTGGGAATAATAAGAAAAGTGACATTAACGGCAAAGAAAATGTATTACTTTTAAATCTGAATATATGCATTAAAAGAGATCATTATTAATTATATCATCAAGAGACAAAGCAAATAGCTATCCATCACTGAATGAAGAAGACTTTTTAGAGAAGTTTTAGAAAAAACCTTCAAAACATGAGAAAGCATGAGAAAGCTAGTCTCCCTACTGGAATGCATATATGAAGCATTAAATTAGATGCATGAGTATATATTGTGTGTATCTATCTATCTATCGTATAATATATCTATACAATTTTTTACATTTTGATGTTATCTATATTGTGTGTGTATCTAACCTCACGTTGATGATCCAGGGGATTGTCACTGCATGTACTGTAATAGATAAAATCAGAATCAGAATCAGAAGAGCTTTATTATTTAAGGAATTTGACTTGACGACAGGAGCTTCCAGTGCAGAAGAAAGTACACACTAGTGCAGACATACATAGGAATAACACAGTAGGGATGTAATATAACACTAATATAATAAAAAAAAGAAAAATTTAATAATGTACTTTATACAGAAATAGAAGTATAGGAAAAATGAATTGTTTAGATAAATTTACAGATATGTTTATTAGTGTGCATATATGTTATTTACAAAGTGTGCAGTTTAATATAAATATAACTATGTTAGTTGTGATGGACGATGTATAATTATGAAAGATTAATTGTTCAGACTGAATATAGCCTGTGGGAAAAAACTGTTCTTGTGCCTGGCAGTTCTGGTGGTCAGTGCTCTGTAGCGCCGACCAGAAGGCAACAGTTCGAAGAGAGAGTGGGCTGGGTGTGAGGGGTCCAAGGTGATTTTTTTAGCCCTTTTCCTCACTCTGGAGATGTAAAGATCTTGGAGGCTGGGCAGAGGGGCACCAATAATCCTCTCAGCAGTCCTGACTGTCCGTTGTAGTCTATTGATGTCTGATTTGGTTGCTGAACCAACCCAGACAGTTATGGATGAACACAGGACAGCCTCAATGATAGCAGAGTAGAACTGTTACAGCAGCTCCTGTGTCCTGTGGGGGTTGTACTTCAGTCAGTTGGCTAAGGAAGTACAACCTCTGCTGTGTTGGGGCCTTGTTTTTGCAATGTGGAGGGGTGCGGGTGTGAGTTTCCGCTCTGGTCAGTCGCGTGGAGGAGAGTTGGGGTGCCCGGACCTTAATGAATCCAGGGCTGGGGGGGGGTCAGTCACGTGCTGTCCATGATGTGGATTGGGGTGAGTGCAGGGGGTTTTCCCCCATCCTGAAGTCCACGCTCTCTCCACATTTTTGGCGCGTGTTAAGCTCCAGGTGTTAGACGCACCAGACCAGCCCCCCCCCAGCCCCCTTTTTTTTCCCCCCCCCTTTTTTTAACCTCCTGTCTGTAAGCAGACTCCTCTCCATCCTTGATGAGGCTGATGACTGTAGTGTCATCTGCGAACTTCAGGAGCTTGACAGAGGGGTCTTTAGAGGTGCAGTCATTCGTGTCGAGAGAGAAGAGCAGTGGGGAGAGAATACACATCCCTGGAGGGCGCCAGTGCTGATGGTGATAGTCCTGGATGTGAGTTTGCCCAGCCTCACTAGCTGCTGCCTGTCTGTCAGGAAGCTGGTGATCCACTGACAGATGGAGGTGGGCACGGAGAGCTGGGTGAGTTTTGTCTGAGAGAAGGTCAGGCATGATGGTATTAAAGGCCGAGCTGAAGTCCACGAACAGGATCATCACATAAGTCCCTGGTCTTTCTAGATGTTGCAGGATGTAGTGTAGTCCCATGTTGACTGCATCATCCACCGACATGTTTGCTCTGTATGCAAACTGAAGAGGATCCAGCAAGGGTCTAGTGATTCCTTCAGGTAGGCCATGACCAGTCTCTCAAGTGACTTCATGACCACAGATGTGAGAGCGACAGGTCTGTAGTCATTAAGTCCAGTATTTTTGGGTTTCTTTGGGACGGGGATGTTGGTGGAGCGTTTGAAGCATGAAGGGGCTTCGCACAGCTCCAGTGATCATTTGAAGATCTGTGAGAAGATGGGGCCAGTTGGTCAGCGCAGACTTTTAAACAGGCAGGAGAAACACCATCTGGGCCTGAAGCTTTTCTAGATTTCTGCTTCCTGAAGACCTTTCACATCCTCTACACAGACCTTAAGCACAGGTTGAATGGTGGGGGAGGGAGGGAGGGAGGGGGTTGCAGGGGTGGTAGGTGAAGGTGTGAAGTGCAGATCAGAGCGGATGGGGGGTGGTAGACGATCCTTTTCAAATCTGCAGTAAAACACATTCAGATCGTCAGCCAGTTGTTGATTCTCCGCAAGCTGTGGGGGTGGTGTCTTGTACATGGTGATGTTCCTCAGACCAGTCCATACTGACGCTGGATCGTTTGCTGAAAGCTCTTTTCTCAGCTTTTCTGAGTAGTTTTTTTTAGCCACTCTGATCTCCTTTGTTAGTCTGTTCCTGGCCTGGTTATACAAGATTTTATCCCCACTTCTGTAAGCATCCTCTTTGGCGTGACGAAGCTGTTTGAGTTTTCCAGTAAACCACGGTTTATCATTATTAAATGATAAGAATGTCCTGGTAGGAATGCACATATCTTCACAGAAACTGATATATGATGTTACAGTCTCTGTGAGTTCGTCCAGATTGGTGGCAGCAGCTTCAAATACGCTCCAATCAGTGAGGTCAAAACAAGCTTGTAAATCCTGCTCTGCTTCATTGTTCCATCTTTTTACAGTCCTTAATACAGGTTTAGCTGATTTCAGTTTCTGCCTGTAGGTCAGTATAAGATGAACCAAACAGTGATCAGAGAGCCCCAAAGCTGCCCGTGGGACAGAGTGATATGCATCCTTTATTGTGGTGTAACAGTGATCTAGTATATTACTGTCTCTGGTGGGACACGTAATGTGCTGCTTGTATTTTGGCAGTTCACGGGAGAGATTTGATTTGTTAAAATCTCCAAGAATGATTAAAATAGAGTCTGGGTACCTTTGCTCCATTTCAGTTATTTGTTCGGTCAGCTGTTGCATCGCGGCGCTCACGCACGCGTCTGGAGGCATGTACACATTCATGAGAATGAAAGAGGAAAACTCCCGCGGCGAGTAGAAAGGTTTACAGTTTATGATGAGTGCCTCTAAATTAGGACAGCATACCTTTTTCAGCGTTGTTACATCTGAACACCAACTTTCGTTGATGTAGAAACACAATCCACCACCTCTGGTTTTCCCCGTTAACTCCGCGATGCGATCCGCTCTGAACAGCTGGTAGCCCGGCAGATGAAGCGCGTTGTCCGGAATGGCTTCACTCAGCCAGGTTTCAGTGAAGCACAGTGCAGCAGAGTTTGAAAAGTCCTTGTTGGTGCGGGTGAGGAGAAGAAGTTTGTCCGTTTTTTTAGGAAGGGAACGGACATTCGCGAGATGAATGCTTGGGAGCGCAGTCCGATAGCCGCGCGCGCGGAGCTTCACCAGGGCGCCGGCGCGTTTCCCTCTTCTGCGTCTGCACGCGCGTTTGAACAACACCGATGTACCTCCGACTAGAATGTCCAACAAAACGTCCGAATAATCAAAAACCGGAAAAATATTGTCTGGGGTGTGCTGCTTAATGTTAAGGAGTTCGTCTCTGGTAAAACTTATAGAAGAAGAATGACAAAACACAGAACAAACAAACAAAAACAATAGAAGAATCGGGGGAGGGGGGGGGGGGAGGGGAGGGGGGGGGGGGGGAGCTCATCGTCCTGGCTGCCCTTTGCGGCGCCATCATCATGTAATAAATCACAATCACCTCTAAATGGCAGCTTAATATTACTTTCCTTACTAAATATAAATCTAACTCAATGTGATATTTAAAGGGGTCATATAATGCGATTTCAATTTTTCCTTTCTCTTTGGTGTGTTACAAGCTCTTGGTGCATAAAGAAGATCTGTAAAGTTGCAAAGACTAGTCTCAAATCCAAAGAGATGTTCTTTTTAAAAGTTAAGAGTCAGCCACACCTAGCTAAAAAGGTTCGTTCTAACACACCCCCACATGTCTTTGTCACTGTGTGGGAAGATTTGCATAAGACTGCCCAAATGTTCACGCAAAGAAAGAAAGGCGTACTTTTATTCTCGCTGTAGTATTGTTGCTGCCGCCACCATGTCGTGGAGATGCTGTGTGTTTCGTTGCGAAAATACTTTGTTTGGTCTTCCAGAAGAGGACGATATCTGCTTCGTCATTCCTGGAGCTGATCCGGGCTGGTCGCTGAGGAAATACTTCAACTTTGCGCTGTCGATCGCCGGATCTATGGGCTTACATTTCTGCCACAATTCTGCTCGCGAAAGATCATATTTTGAGCGCACAAAAGTGCATTTTGCACGCGCGCTATCTGAGTTTTGTGGAGAAAATTTTCGTTTTGCAAAGAAAAAAGTCTTTAGAGCGCACAGAAATCAATTTTGCAAAAAAAAAATGTTTTTGGATGTGTGTAGACCTTCTCTTTTGCGCGTGCAACGATTCACTAGCTTGCTCACCTGATGCCCCCCCCCTCTGTGCTCGCTAAATGCCAACAGCTCGCGTGCTCAACACAACCCAGTGTTACAATATGCCATAATTCCAGTCAATCAGAGACAAGGCTGCTAAATTCTGATTGGCTGCCTTGACAACAAATCACAACATTTCTTGCATTACCTCGACAACAGAAGAGGAAAAATACAGTGCATGCATAATTATTAGGCACGTTGATATTCTGATTATATTTTTGTCCAAGCACATTTTACCACTAATATAACTACTATTAATCTTGTATTTAGTCACTTATAATCTATATATTATTGTTCATGAAGGCTGGAAGTGAAAAAACGCCTTATATTCAGGTGTGCATAATTATTAAGCCGGTTATCTTCTACAGATAAAATCTTGAGATGGACTAAGATTAACTCCCAAAACTTACTGCCAGATTCTGGAAGATAAATTCTTCAAACAGTAGTACAAGAGGATGTGGTGCTGGTCCTTCAAGAGTCACTCTCAACTTATCTGTCTATAAAGCATATATATACTATTTATAGATATATACTGTATATATATATAATATATATATATAATATATATATATAATATATATATATACTTCAGTATTTTACTACACTTCAGTATGTGATTCTTATTAAGTAGGGGTCTTTTTTAGGATTCTATACTTAACCCAAGTCTCTGAGAACCTGACACCTTGTACTTCTGGAAACTCCAGGTAAGTTGCAGTTCTGGAAAATGGTGGCGCAGGAGACTAAATGGTTCCTGGTGATTTCACACCAATTCTTCACGTTAATTCCTATTTATTTTGCAGTTAACAAGCATCTTTTCTTCTCCACGTGTTTTTGACTGACCCCGCTGACCCACTGAGGATTTTGCTGTCCAATGGTTATGCATTAATTTTGCAATTTCTAGTATTGTATTAGTTTTGAATGTTTCTCATGGGCATTTAATCATTTTTGACTTTTCAATCTGAGGTCAATCTCTTTTTTGGCTAATTTTTATCTGTAAAAGAAAACCTGCTTGATAATTATGCACATCTGAATATAAGACATTTTTCACTTCCATCCTTCATGAATAATTATATATCAATTATAAATTATTAAATACAAGATTAATAGTATTTATTAAGATTGATGTCGTTTGGAATTAATAATGTGCTTGGAAAAAAATATGATCATAATATCAACTTGGTAAAATTATCGCATACACTGTATTTGTCCTCTTCTGCTGTCGAGGTAATGCATGGAATGTTGTGATTGGTTGTCAAGGCAGCCAATCAGAATTTAGCAGCCTCTGTCTCTGATTGGCTGGAATTATGGCACATTGTAACGCTGGGTTGTGTTGAGCACGCTAGCTGTTGGCATTTTGCGAGCACAGAGGGGGGTTGGGCCATCATGTGAGCAAGCTAGTGAAACGTTGCACACGCAAAAGAGAAGGTCTGCACACATTCAAAAGCTTATTTTAAATGCAAAATTGATTTTCGTGCGCTCCAATTACTTTTTTCTTTGCGAAACGAACATTTGTTTCCACAAACTCAGATCGCGCGCGTGCAAAATTCACTTTTGCGCTTATAATATGATCTTTTCGCGCGCAGAATTGTGGCAGAGATCTAACCCAACGGATCGGTTTTGTTTGTCTTTCACCGTGGACGAAAACGGAGTCCATCCACGGGTCCGTCACATGTGGTTTCTCCGGGACACGGCATCACAGTATGTTAGGGGTGTAACATTTCCGTCACATGGTTGAGGTGTTTGGCCAATCATAACGCACTGTATAGCTGGCCAATCACAGCACCCCTCGCTTTTCAGAACGATGAGCTTTGTAAAAATCGAAAGGCGGGGCATAGAGGAGAAACATATGTACAGTATGTGGAAAATGTTTTTTGAACCTTAAACCGCATAAACATTTCATTACACGAAATACACAAAATAATGTTTTCTTTAGCAACATCATATGACCCCTTGAACATTGCCTAATTCCATACATAATATAAGATAGAAAATGACAAGAAACCATTTTGATTGCATATGTAAACTGTGGGGTACCTTTACAATGAATTATAATATATAATATATATACTATTTTATGATAAAAGAGAATCATTTGGGTGTAAAAAAAATAAGATATTTTAAAGAATGAGATGTGCATTTGTCCATACATAACCCTATTGGTCCCTATTGGCCCTTTTTTTTTACATAGGGTTTTGTGTTGCATTCATGTTAGTTAATATTTTATTTAATACTATTTTGAGTCATAAATTTGACCCTGGTGTGTTTATTTTTGTGTGATTGAATTTGTGGCCTTCCATTGAACAAAAGATTATCAGTACCACTTACATAGCCTACTATTAAGTTAGAAAATAAAATATACAGTCACCAAAATGCTTAATACCATAATACCGTCACTGAATTTTTACTGTAAAGTTCTGGCAACTGACGTTTTTACAGTAATTCAAAGAAAAAATAAATAAAGTTGAGAATATTAATGCTAACTCCCTTTTGATAAAAACAAACAAACAAAAAAACAGCATATCAAATGTGAATTTCACAAGATTGAAAACACCTTAACTTAGGTAGGCTATTCCTGAACTGTTAAATGAAAAGAAAAGAAAAATAGACAAAAAAAGTCTAAGTACTGGACCCATGCATTTTAGAATTAGAGAGGGGGGGGGCATTTTCGTAACAAAACATGTTTGTTGGCCTACTGTAACTAGGTATCCCCGCGCGCGCTCACCCGGAGATTGACAGATTTAACAGTGATGACGTCGACTTTCAACCGAGACGAAACTCTCGTGCAGACCCGCAGCCTCAGTTAAACGGGAGACGCTCAGACGGGCAACGCAGCGCGTCCGCACAGTTTCTGCCGTGGAGTCAACTGAACGACGCAGTGGACTACAGACCCCTCGCGCGCGCCTGGACATGTGTGAGGTCTTTTCCTGGACTTTAACGGAATTCCGGTGGCGACAGTTGTTTATGCAGCTCGAGGCTCGCGCGTGGATGTGTGAAGACATGCGGCGCGTTGCCTGCTAAATATTTTAGGACGACCAGTGAGCGAGAGACTATGCAGCGGTTAACGGGACGAAGTACCAGAACTTGAACTTTAATCTGTTCGAATAGAAACCTGTCGCGCGAGCAGTTCCGCACTATCAGCAGAGGCTCGTCCGCATGGAGAGGGTCCTCGCCGAACAGCCTGTTCTTCCTGAGAATAAGGGAATGTTTCTTCAGTGTTGAGCCGGGATGGATGTGCTGTTGTAAACGCATCCGATCATCAGAAAGATGCAGCATCTCCGTGTGGCGTGGACGCTCGCGGGAGCGGCGGTGGGCTTTTTTCTGCTGTTCTTGATTCAAGCGCATTTCTTCGGCGAAGGTAAGTCGTACACTAACGGCCTTTGTCAGAAAGAAAACATATAAATAATAATTTTACGATAAGTAATTATAATGAAAAACAAGCTGTGATTGCCAGAACTTTACCATGAAAACATAGTGATGATGTTACAACATTTTGATGACTTTTTTAAGGCATTTTAAGTTATTTAACAGTTCTTAACTGCATATGTCATGAAACCATATAATATTAATATACCAATTTATTTGAGCTATTAAAATCTCTGTTACTGTGTAAAATGTGATGATAGGTGGTGCAATGAAAGGCCACATGGTCACTGTGTTCATCAAAATTGGCCTCTACAGCTACATAAAGACATGCACAAACATCAACACCAATGACACTAAAATAATGCGATAAACTTTGACTAAATTTGTGTAATGAACAAATTATAAGGTGATTTCTAAGTTTTGATTAGAAAAATATAATTTCAACAATATTTTATCGTAAAATTATATAGCCTTGTTAAATATACATTTTCACTTAATTCAGAAATTTTATTTTTTAATGCTTTAGAATATTTTGCAGTAAAATTACATGTTTTGTTATTTTATAGATAGATAGATAGATAGATAGATAGATATGGTAGGGTAACTTCTTTTAAATTACTTACATTTTTTTTTACAGTGCAGGGTAACATATTGCTCGATGACAATGAAAACACCTTTTAATGAGATAATGACCTGTTTTTCGTATTTCATTATATACATTGGGTATGCATGTTCTGCCAGTGTATGTGCATCAGTGATACTGTGCATTCATCTGGCATCAGAATTGATAAGAAAAGGACTTTTGCGTGACCTTTCATGTACTTGTAAATATGTAGTGCTTAAATCTAGCTTAAGGTCAAACCAAGGATCATCTGTTTAAATTGCTACTCCATTTATTTACTTAAGGAGATGCTATATTTGTATCAATGTCCTTTACTGACTTTACTTTGAAACTGAAAAACATAATTTAACCTAGTTTGAAGACTGAGATATATGCTGATATTAAAACGACACTGATTCACAATCATTTGTGATTATAAATGATTATGTGGAAAGCACAGAGACTAGATTGTGAGATACACTGTGATGCACCTAAAGAAACATAGACACATCTGACTATATTCACAATCGGTGATAGATAGATAGATAGATAGATAAATGATAGCAAATGCTACGAGTCCTGTGGTGACCGTGATTTCACCAAGTACAACATGTTCCTGGATCAACATCCTTGTTTATCCTGGAACAACATTCCAATCAACCAATCAGAATTGAGGGATAACTTTTCAGGAAATATCTGTTTTAGGCTTACGATCAAGGTTAGGTGCTTCTACACCCTTGTTAATCAGCTATCATTTCATACTGATTTTAGAAATAAATTATGGGTAGGGTTAGGTTTAGGGGTAGGGATTGGGTTTAGTCTATATTTTTGGACCGTAATGTTGATCCAGGTTCAACAAAAGATGTTGATCCAAGAAACATGTCTTACTTGGCAAAATCACGGCGACCGAGTCCTGTAGGTGCTGATGTGACACCCTAGAGCTCAGTCTGACATCTTTTATCTTCTACATGCTCTGGAAAGCAAAAGTGAGAAAATTCTGCCTCATAAAATTGACCCATGTTGCATAAGAATCTCAGTATAAGGCACAATGTGATTTTTTTTTAAACCTCAGAGAACAGACTATTATTTTTCTCTACAACTCTTAAAATACAGCTTAAAGGTGAGTTGGAAGCCTTTCGGATGTCTTTATTTTTAACCAACTGATGAACTTCTAAGTGAAGCGATGCTATCATTAAGTTATGTTTGGAGCTCTTTGTGTGTGCGATATCAGTATAGGTGTAAAGTGGAGACCATGAGAGCAGTCACCCATTATGTGTGAGCTTGCTTTGAACAGCTTAAAGGTTTGAGTTGACTTGCCGCCATGGCAAACAAAACATGTTGGCCTGGTTGCCACAGTAACTGGGCTTTTAAAGAAAATAATTGGAGAATGCATGGGTTTGCTTCTCACAAAGTGCCAAGGAATAGAGCAGTGACCTCCAGCATAGTGATAGAGAGAACCGCAGTAGGCATCTGCCCAAACACTTTTCATACAGAGACTTAGTGCTGCGTTGGGTGTTTGATATTATAATGCACCAATCGCAGACCTCAGCTCACACTTTCCAACATCTCTCCATTTATTTTCTTTTTTAGGCCAGATTCGTTTATGCTCAATTTAGAACGGATTGTCCAATGGTTTTAAAAATAGCACTTCATCAGGACTGATTGTTATAACGAACAAGTAAAATTACTAAGCTAGCATGAAATCCAAATTGATCATATTTACTTTCCAAATACACATTTATGCGGTTATTGTGAATGATTCAGCATTGCATGTTAAGAAAAAATGTTTTAGCTTTCATTAAAAATAATAACCTGCTTCACCACTGAAACAACTTTCCTTTTCGGCTGACATCACTTTTTTACAGTCTTGCTAATAGTTAGTGCAATTTCACGCAGGGAAACATTAATGTGATAGACACTTTTTTTTTTTAACGATGAAATGAAATCTTACTTTTTTATTTTTAATATTCTGTTTCACTCGAAAATATGTCATATCACATGAGTAAAACAGTTTGATCCATGATAATTTAAGCTTTTAAAGCTTTTTTTTTTAATAGATTTTTTTTTATTGAGGCTCCATTTATGGTCTCAATTGGTCCTTTAGTTACGTTGTAGTCTTGAAGTGGTTTATATCACACACACACACACAAGAAAAAAGCATAAAAAAGAAAATTACAGTTTACATTTCTGACTAGATCAGGTCATGATGACAATGAAAGTGAACAGAAGGAAATACTCAAAAACAAACAACAAACCAAAACATACAATAAAACTAATAAAAAAGGTACACTTTACAATAAGGTTTATTAGTTAACAGTAGTTACCTGTATTAGGTAACATGAACTACGCATGAACAATACTTATACAACATTTATTGATCTTAATATTAATTTCAACATTTACTCATTATTAAAACCAAAAGTTGTATTTGTTAACATTAGTTAATGCACTGTGAACTAACGTTCGCCGTGATTTTGCCAAGTAAGACATGTTCCTGGATCAACATCTTTTGTTGATCCTGGATCAACATCTTTTGTTGATCCTGGATCAACATTACGGTCCAAAAATATAGATTAAACCCAATCCCTACCCCTAAACCTAACTAACCCTACCCATAATTAATTCCTAAAATCAGTGTGAAATGATAGCTGATTAACAAGGGTGTAGAAGCACCTTACCCTGATCGTAAGCCTAAAACAGATATTTCCTGAAAACGTATCCCTCAATTCTGATTGGTTGATTGGAATGATGTTCACAAGGATGTTGATCCAGGAACATGTTGTACTTGGTGAAATCACGGTCACCGTGAAGTAACATGAACAATGAATAAGTGTATTTTCATTAACTAACTTAACATAGAACTAAATACTGTACCAAAATGTATTGTTCCTTGTTAGCATGTTATTAATACATTACTAATGTTAACCAATAACACATTGAAAGTGTTAACCAAAATGTACATTACTTATAATTATTTTTTCCCTTAAACATTATTTTCTAATAAATACATTTATTTTAGTTATCAAATATAGATTTTTTACAAAAAAAAAAAAAAAAAAAAAAAAAAAAAAAAATAAAATAAATAGTTTGTTGCAGCTTGTTTTCATCTCTCTTAATTCAATATGAATTTCAGCATTGCTTTATTGAAATAATAAATGCATTATATTATATACATTTATTGTATTTTTTTTAGTAGTTAAAAAGTCATGAGGTTTCTCTCACAACTCTAGACTTTGTGTTGTCTCATATCTGACCTTTCTGGATTTTGTCTTGAATTTGACTTTAAGTGGTCTTTCTTTTTCATGGTCTTGGGTTTGCCACAGTCTCTAAGGAGATTTAGAAACAGAGACTTACATTCAACATTTTATTGTGAAAGGATGTTCAGTTCAAACTAAATCTCTTCTGACCAATGAGTTCAGGTCATGACGGCAATAAGAGCGAACAGAAAGAAATGCTCAAAAAAATACCCATACAATGCTACCGCTAAGCATTTCAAACGAACAGTTGCACACAAAGATTACCATTACTGTGGCCACCTGAACTCCCCAGCAGTTGCTAATTGATGGAAATAGCTTGAAAGAGGATGGATGCCAGACTAAAACCATGGAGTGATTAACAAAGTGCAACACTGTGGATGTGGCAGGCCTGTGGAAGGCTTGCGTGTCTTAAAGTGTTCTGCGTAAGTTTGAAGTATTCTAAATAAATTCGTTTAAAGCACTCCCCCAGGAGTCTGTACAAGCAGACATCTTGCAGTCACACTTTGCAGGGGCTTTTTGGTATGATTGGACTTTGGAAGCAACGATTTTGGCTGCCTGCTGAGCTCAGAGGCCAGCCAGACTGACCTGGCATCAGGTCCAATCTCGGTCTGACTGTCATTACTGACTCTAAAGGAGACCCTCGTCTCCCGCCAACCCTCCCTCTGACTACTGCACCAATCTAGACAAGGATAATAGGTGTATAGGGTGACAGGAAGGATATATACTGCCCAGATAAAGTATCCTTAGCTCTTAAGCAGGTTATTGGCAACTGATATTATGATATAGCAACTGGCTGAATGGTAGGACTTGTCATAAAAAAAAAAAACGACCTAAAATATGATACAGGATGTAAAGTCCTCAATTTCAGGTTGCAATAATTCTGTCTACTCAATATAAAAGCTGTACTTAGTATTTTTACGGCCTTGCCACAGTCTCTAAGGAGGAGGAGTAAGATTTGGAAACAGACTTACATTCAATCATTTTAAATTTACTATATAATTCCGATATCGATATGAACACTTATTTAAAAAAAGTCTCGTAAAAACTGCCAAGAACGCCCACAACAGATGTCTGTGCATACAAACTTATGAAAAATGAATTTGACAAGTCTTGACACCTCATATAAAACCATATAATATTTTAGGGAGAAAAAAAAACAGCACAAATAAATGAATGTTCACCTTTTATTTGTATTTAGCCTTCATACAAACAAGAAATGTGAAATCACTGTCAAATAATCGTCTCAGACTCACCTAATTAATATTAATATCTTTAACTTCCAACTATAGGCTAACATACACTACCAGTCAAAGTTTTTTTGAACAGTAAGATTTTTTTGATGTTTTTGAAAATAATTCTCTTCTGCTCACCAAGCCTGCATTTATTTGATCCAAAGTACAGCAAAAACAGTAACATTTTGAAATATTTTTACTATTTAAAATAACTGTTTTCTATTTTAAAATGCATTTCATTCCTGTGATTTCAAAGATATATTTTTAGCATCATTACTCCAGTCACGTGATCTTTCAGAAATCATTCTAATATTCTGATTTGCTGCTCAAAAATAATTTTTTATTATTATGTTTGAAAACAGAGTAAGAATTTTTTCAGGTTTCTTTGGATGATAGAAATTTCCAGAAGAACAGCATTTATTGAAAGAAATCGTTTGGTAACCTATAATGTTCTTTATCGTCACTTTAGCTCCTTGCTAAATAAACATAGTATTTTATATAATTTCTTTCACAAAAAAAAAAAAATCATACTGACTCCAAGTTTTTGAATGGAATAGTGTATAATGTTACAAAAGCTTTTTATTTCAGATAAATGCTGATCTTTGGATCTTTATTCATCAAAGAATCCTGAAATAAAAAAGTTTTTAAACTGTTTTAAAAAATTAATCAAATTACAATCTGTTTCTGGATCTGTGACACTGAAGTTTTTCCCTGTTTTTCTGGATCATGTGACACGAAGACTGGAGTAATGATGAAAATACAGTGCTGCATCACAGAAATAAATTACATTATAAAACACATTAAATAGAAAACAGTTCTTTTATTTTAAAATAGTAAAAATTTTTAAATGTTTACTGTTTTTGCTGGACTTTGATCAACATAACCGCAGGCCTTTGAACGAAGATATTCTAAAAAAACAAAACTGTCCAAAACTGTTTGACTGGTATGTAGGCTGATATTCCTTATAGATTGAAACAACAATGTGCTTTAGGCCATAGAAAGGTATGACGGTGCCTCTGAGTTTTCTGCAGAACATAAGAATAAAGAGCTTACGACAAAACATGTGCTGGAGACCCCCCCCCGGCTTTAAAATGCAAAACTGCTTGTCTGGCCAGCCGGATGGGCGCTTGTGAGACGGTAGAACTACGTTTTCTCCAGTACGGCTGTAATTAAATCAGCTCTCCGCTCATAAACTGAAAATGCCAGGCAGCAAAATCCGTTTATCATTCGATCATTCGTTTTTTTGTTTAATATTGAAAGTAGAAAAATTTGAGAACTGATCCTTTTTTTGAAAACGAGAATTCAGCTTAAATTTTCGTTTTTCGTTCATGGGTGAAAAAATTAATAAACAGCTTGAATATTAGATTTCTACAAGTGGGCGGGAATTAAACACCCCTTTCTACTGATTGGTCAGCCGAAGATCAAACTGTGCCATCATCAGCTCTTCTGCAGTATCACGCAGCAGAATAATAGTCCTCGCTGCTGCATTTGTACGGATTAATAACCCATTTTATCAATTTCATATTTTTTCTCATCAAACAGACTAATGAATAGCTCATCTAATGACAGAGTATTAAGTTCCCTCGATGGGGGAAAAATCCAGGTGAACATCAATCAGTACTCAATATTATTTAAACTGCTTTAAATATGACTGCAGCTTATTTCCTGTGCACTTCAATACCGGTCTGCGCTTGACTGTAGTCGCGTCTGTCTGCTTATTGAGTTTATTTAACCCATCGCAATTTCGCAACATCGCAATGTCCTGGTAGTTGGTCCAATCGGCATGAATGTAGTTGCAATAAAATGTGTTATTAATCCGTACAACTGCAGCAGCGGAGGTCTATTATTCTGCTGCGTGATACTGCGGAAGAACTGATGACGGCACGGTTTGATCTTTGGCTGACCAATCAGCAGAAATGGGCGTTTAATTCCCGCCCACATGTAGAAATGAATATTCAAGCTGTTTATTAATTTTCCCACCCATGAACGAAAAACTACAATTTAAGATGAATTTTCGTTTTTTTCGTTTTTTGGAAAAAAACGAAAAAAACGAAAAAGGAGCCGTTTTCTCATTTTTCTACTTTCAATATTTAATCAAAAAACGAATGATCGAATGATACACGGA
Organism: Sinocyclocheilus anophthalmus; assembly: GCA_018155175.1. Lineage (NCBI taxonomy): Eukaryota > Metazoa > Chordata > Actinopteri > Cypriniformes > Cyprinidae > Sinocyclocheilus > Sinocyclocheilus anophthalmus. The sequence goes on from JADLZN010004555.1 coordinate 153,988, forward strand.
TTAAGCTTTTCTTAAGACAGTCCTTTCCCTTCAGAGATACATTCATATAAAACACCTGCACGGCGTTTTGATTTTGAAACGTGCAGTGTTCATGTTTATTCAACGAAGTCAAACGGTACAAATAAATAAATGTATGGGAAACTGTTAATGTATATCGAATTATCGGAAATGTGTTTAAAAATCATAATCACCGTTATTGAAAAAAATTATATGGCGATACATATTGATATTGAATTATTGCCCAGCCCTAATTCAAGGTATAAAATTTATACAGCTGTATGCATAATTTGAAGTAAAAATAAAATAATCAATTATTTATTTTATATCATATTAATACTATTTTATAACTGATATAACTTAATATTTTCAAATAAATACAATTAATTTTATTTGATAAATTTTTTTTTAACTATATTAATATCTATTTAATTATGTAATTTTATTTCAAATATACATTAATTTAATTGTAATAGTTTATTTTATAAATCAATTAATTTTAATATTTATAACGCTTGTTTTCAAATCGCTTTTAATTCACAACATGCAAGATAAAGCATTTATTTTTTTAATAAAAATACACCTTAATAAAATAAAATATATAAATAATCTAATAAATTCAATAGTAACTTTTGAAAATAAAAAAATGCCCGTTTTTGATTATAGTGCTTTTTTTCATCTCTTTTGAAATTAACCACCTGAATTTTTGATAATGATTTTAAATAATGTTGCAATTAAATATTTTTTATATTATTATTATAATATTATATTGATATTATATCAACTTTTTTTTTTACTGTAAAAAGTCATGGAGGTCTCTCAAACCCATTCTAGACCATTGTGTTTTTTTGGTTTGTCTCCATATTTGACCTTTCGGTTTTTTGTCCTGAATTTGACCTTCACGGTGGTCTTTCGAGATGAGGCAGAATTTGAACTGAGATTTTACATCAACATTTTTTGTCAATCAATTCCAGTCCACCTTTATTTCCTAGAGCCTTTTAACAAGACAGAATTGTTTTCAAGCAACGGAACCCAGCATTAATTTAAAATAGTGTCAATAATGCAAAAGGACAATAGTAAACACTAATTTTTTCAGTTACGAACGTTCAATCTGGGGGGAATTCAGTGATGTCAACATCCAGCTCATTTTAAATAATATCTTTGCAATCATGTCAACGATATCGCTGGAAATGAATTGTCCCCAACTAAGCAAGCCAGATGCGACAGCGGCAATGAACCAAAACTCCATCGGTGAACAGAATGGAGAAAAAAAACCTTGTGAGAAACCAGGCTCAGTCAGGGGGCCAATTCTCCTCTGGCCAGACGAAACCAGCAGTAAGCGGAAAAATCTATTTAAGACGTAATCAAACAGACTATGAACACTATTAACAGTCATTATTATATGATGCAATCAAACTTTTAGCAAAATGTGGTAGTTCTGTATGTTGTTTCAGGGTTGGCATCATCTGAGGTCCTCTGAGGGCTTGCATCATCTCTTCTCAGGTGTTCTGGTCCAGACTGAAGCTTGTGTAAATCCTATGAATCCCGTGGCATAAACAGAGAAACAAATAGAGACATAACTAGCGTAGCTGCTGTTTCCAACCAAGCAACATTGATGTGTTTAACCCAAACTAAAGAATAATAAATGCTGAATTTGATCAGATATAACTGCAGTAAAAAAATTATGAGATGCATTATTTGAATGCCAAAAAGATGTGTCTTTAATCTAGATTTAAACAGAGAGAGTGATTTTGTCAGTTACTTTTATTTCAAAGTAACTGATATTGCATTCAAGGTATTCATTTTTCTAGTTTTTGCATTACCTGGGAGTAAAATCAAGACTTTCCCATTGTTATTCTGTGTACTGTTTAAGCTACAGGAATAGCTTCAATAAAATAATAAAAACCACAACAAAACAAAATATAAATATTTAAAAATATTTCATTTGAGTTATTTCATAAAATAAAAACATTTAATATACATATAATGGAAAATCAAATGTATTTTTAAAATAAATGATTGGATATTTGTTGTAGCTTGTTCCATCTCAAGTCACAACATGAATTTTGGACACTGATTTATTAAAATAATGAACTTGCACTGCATTATATACACTTATTGGTTTGTTTTTACTAGTTAAAAATGTCATCAGGTCTCTCTGCCCATTCAAGACTTTATGTTGTCTCATCTGACAGTTCTGTTTTTTGTCTTGAATTTGACTTCCTGCTTTCCTGGGCTAATCTCCAACTCAGACAATGCTGTGTTTAATATCTTATTATTATTATTCTGCAGTATCCTAATTGTCTTCTCACAACTCCTGTCTTATCGTGCCTCCGAACATGACATTATTCATATATGCCTTTGTCACTGGTGGTGTTTCTTAATGAAAACATCTTACAGTCAAATGAGGCCAATTGACTTACATTGCAAGGCAATACGCGCAGCATAAAACTTTCGGTTATAGAATTGAACTGAACAATCTTGGCATGAGAATGAAGGCTGATAGCGTCGTGCGGCGCTGGTGGAGTCCAGCATCAGTCCCCTGATGATAGACTCCCTTTTCACTCCATCACTTTTCTGACAGCCTGTAAAGGATAGCTTTTGAATTTCAGATCAGCACAGCCAGCAAGTCTCCATCTCCGAGATGCATGGTTGGCAGCTCTTTCATCCCTAAAACGCATGCACTGGAGTATACGGGAGATCCTGTGGAGAGCGCTGGAAGAGGTTGGAGATGAATCAGACATTTCGCTGTCAGCGGGGCTATTTAAACAGACAGGGAGGGCGTATCATCTATCACGATTTGTGCCACTTAACACGTCTAAGCTGCAGCACTTAGTGGCGTTTTAGAACAATGCCAGCAAATCTGAAGCTTATCGGAGCGTTTTGGCCCCGTGACCATTAACAAAGTGACGACTTGCATTCTTGCCGCGTTAATTATGTCATAATGGCTCGTCCTGGAGTGAACCCACTTTATTAATACCGCCATCTCACATTCAGTGTGTTTAATTGTGTTTTCCTCTAAATTAGCTCAACGTTCTTACACTATAATGGTTGTTTACTCTGACTCACGGGATGTAGAGGAGAAAAAAGGGCAGTGGAGGAAAGGAGGAGGCCGAGGTAAGGTGGCGGGAAACAGCAGAGAAGGCCGTGTCTGGTTTGTCATAAAGCCACGGCAGGGCCGAATGAATGAGTGAGAGATTAAAGGAGGGGCGCTCACAGTCTGCATTCAGTCACTGCAGAGCCAGGCTTTGCTCTCGGCATGCTGATTAGCCTCCATGAATGGCTCTATGGACTCCTCTTTCTCCAGCATCTATCAGTGCCCAGTCATTACGGCCTATTTGGGGCTGAAGTTGGAGATGAATGGTGAAGCTTTTTCCTCCAGCTTTGGAGTGGGGCTCACCTCTAGGGCGCCATGGAGAAAGAGAGAGAAGGGCTGGTTGTTGTCTAACATGACAGAACGGGAAGATAATGTTTTTTAGAAAGGGGGAAAAGCTGTTTTGCATGCCATTCGTTTTAAATTGCTACATTTGCAGTTTTATGTTAAACAGAGATGATCACTACAAGGTTCTTAACACAAATACCATTTCATCCTTTTTATTGTTCATTGCATTAAAATTGCGGTATTACATTATCACTCACCACCTAAAACTGAAAGTTAGGAAAAACCAACAAGAAATATGAAAACGTATCTTTAAAAGAAGAAATTTGTAACAGAAAAAAATCTGTTAATTTAAATAGAAGATGGCTATGAAAGAAATTAAAATATATTTTTATAAGGTTTCGCAGTTGTGTCACCACCATTAGATTTACATAAAAACATAAACAGGCAATTAACTTTGGCTAATTGTAAAAATATTTTATTTTAAAGAAATTAATACTTTTATTTAGCAAGAATGCATTAAATTAGATTTCTATTTCAAATAAATACTCTTCTTTTGAACTTCCTATTTATCAAATAATCAACTGTTTTCAATAATAAGAAGAAATGTTTATTTAGCAGTAAATTAGCATTTAAGAATGATTTCTGATACTTTAAATTTCAAATTACATGTAACAATATTACTGTTTTTACAGTATTTTTGAACAAATAAATGCAGCTTTGGTGAGAGACTTTTAAAAAATATTTAAAAATCGGACGACCCAAACTTTGACCTGGGCTGTGGGATATACAGTATATTATAAATATTTATATCCTATAAATCGATTTCAATTACTTTATTTTCTTTATGTTCTCTAATGTGTATATAATGTTAACTCTGTCACACAAATTATAACAAAACTGTGTGATTTTTAGACAATTTCCCTTAGTAGCAATACCAGAAAACAAAATAGTTCCTGCATCTGATGTATGTGTGATGCAAAATATGGTTATTTTGTCATCATTTCTTTTAGACTGTGGTGACAGTTCAAGTTGAAAATAATTTTGAAACGGTTTCTGTATTCGCAGTTCATTCTTAACTGTAGATGAAAGTAAGATTTGCAAATATTTATTATAAATTAGTATGACTTTTTTTATATGATGGCCTGACACATTAAGTTATAAAAAGCAAAAACATATTTTGTGAGAAAATGGAAGCAGCAAGAAATCCAAAATGATTCCTCTGTACATAAACATTTATTTTTCACTTCCATTGTCTCACGTCTGCAGAATCAGAGAGCTTATTTTGAAGAATACATGATTAAATTCAGAGCAACTTTGATAACGAGGAGTTTCCACCCACATCGCCGCTCTCATTTCCTGCCAGTCGTGCTCGCATCATATTCTGTGATGATGTAATGCTGAAGTGTCTGCCCTGTCATATCAACGATTCCACTTTATTCAGAGCTTCAGCTCCATTTGGAGTCTTTGAAGAGAGAAAAAGCTAACATACAGCTATTAGAGCAATGCCTTCTGATTCTTGTAACTCATAGGAATGCTGATATTTGATTTTGTGGAGAGAGAGAGAGAGAGAAAGAGCAGGAGAGTGAGAAATTATGCCTGGAGAAGAGGAAAACAGATCGAGTGGGGGAAAAAAATCAAATCACCCCTTGAAAATGTTCCAATAATCACTGAAGCGCTCCAGCAACTGAGTTGGCCAAAAATAGATTGAATTGGAAGTTCTCTTGGTATTTTATGATGGGAGATGCTTGCAACAAGGGTCGTCTGGAGAACTTGCCTTCAAATTCTTTTGTGTTTATTTTGGCAGTTCTAACAAACTCGCAATATTTCCATCTCAGTTTCAAATGGAGCTTGAAATATTGGGTGTAATAAAAGGTGACGGGCTTGCTTCGCATCCTGGTGAATCGTGATGGGCTGAGAGCAAGGACTCTGTGTGCTTTTGAAAGCTATGGCTTCTTTTCTCTAGCCGCCTGGGGCAAACAGATTTCCAGCTATGCTCATAAATATATAAAAAAAAAACTATGTGTAGAAAACAGATATGCAATCCAAACCAATCCGGCTAGATGTGCTTTTACGTTCAGTACCTCTGCACTGATGCCGGGTCTGTGGTGGTGGAAGCACCATCCATCATCGTTTCATGCATGTTTGGTCAGATGAACCGTTTCACACACTGTAGATCAAACTTGAGCTGGATACATAGACATACAGGAAATTTTACATGTCAATAACTTCACCGGCCGCTGTATCAAGCCAAGAAGATGCTATAATCCATCATGTGCTACAGACAAACACCTTCATATGTCACTCACGGCAACAATAGATCATAGTGGCTCACAGACATACTGCTAATGATTACAATACTCAGACACACTTCTCTGAATGGACGCTTTCTTCTGTAGTTAATGTAATTGTCTCTATCTGTCGTGTAGATGGGGTTTAAAGCGTCCATATCACACAAGGAATCTAATTTTCCTTGATCTTCTGAGATAAAAGCTTGAAGTACTATGAAACGTACTGTAACTTGGAGAACTCAAATCTCTGTCGAGAGAGAATTTATTTAGTAATTTTATTTATTATTGGGTGTGGATTACAATGTTATGAACATTAGTTTACTTTTAACAATATCCTTGATCATTTCAGACTGATTGTATCTGTTTATGTGGGATATTTTAGTTTGAACTGTAACTCAAACCTCCCTAGTCAACATTTTATTTTATTTTTATTTATTATTATTTTTGGCTGTGGAGTTTAATTTTAATAATATCTATAATCTTTTTAGTTTGATTTTAGTGTCTGTTGTGCATCCGTACAATATAAATAGGCTTCAAAGAGGCCGTCATTGAAGCAGTAAACACAGTTTTAGTAATATTTAGGGTTTTATTATTATATATTTAATAATAGTGATGATAGTGCAAGTATATTAAATTTTTAATAAATACTGTAATATTTTTTGCCCTCTAAGACTTCTGCTCATTATTATTATTATTATTATTATTATTATCATCTATTCTATTTTTATTTAGGGTTAAATTGTGAAATTGCTTACTGGATGTATGGTAATAACAAAACTAATAATCAGTTAGATTTCTAATAGAGATAGCTTGTGCACTGAGGCGCACACTCTTTATGATCAGTGGTAGTGGTTAGATTTATATGTTTTTGTCTTGCAGGTAATAACATGACCAATGACTGACTGCCTTTTGAAAGCATGGGAATGGATAACCCAATTATATACATAAGCATTTCTTTGTAAGGGGGTTGTGGGTGTTGAGGCGTCCTGGCGCTGGATTAATCATCATCTAACATAAGCACTCTCTCAAGAGGTTGTACACTGCTTATCTGTCTGGATTTATGGTGGGGATTGTGGAAGATCTGCAGCCCATCCTGATTCATCAAGCTTTTTTCTGCTGATGTCACCGCTAGGACATGATTCACCATTGCAGGTCCATATCCAGCATATTGCACTGGCTTGATGAGAGCGTGTATATAGATTCCTGTTTATGCAGGTGCAGGATAATAGAGGAACATTGAACAATGACTGCAGTGTGCAGCTTCAGCAGAACTTGGTCCCCATCAGTCTGCTAACAAGGGTGATGCCTCAGTCTACAATATTAGTAGGGAAACTAACAGCTCAGCACCATAAAAATCCATTTATTCTGTCAAAGCTGTGGGCTAGTTACACATACAGTGCACTGTGGTGCTCATATGGGAGAAGCAGTTTCAAATCTGGCCTGCAACATGTTCCAATTCTTTTTCTATTTTCTGCTTATTTTACAGCTTTCTGGTTTCCTTTTCATAAAATGGTTAATAATATTTATTTATTAATTAATTGTACGGCTTGTATGACTTGTACTCACAATGTGTACAAAAGATGGCAGTTTGGGGACTTGTTTCTGACATTGTATAGGGGAACACAATACTACTACTATCAGAGGTTCCCTTCTCAAGTATGTTGCATTCCCAAATGCACTTAAAGGGACAGTTCACACAAAAATAAAAATTCTGTCATCATTTATTCACCCTCCAGTTGTTCTAAACCTGTATGTACCTGTCATTATTCGCTTAACACAAAATAAGATGTTTTGAAGAATGTTGGTAACCGAACATTTTCTGGTCCCTAATGACTTTCATTATATTTTTTCATGACAGAATTTTCATTTTTGGTTGAACCATCCCTTTAAGCATATACGTCACTCAAACTCAGAGCAGAAGCAGAGTCTGTGTGATACATTTACATTTACTGTGAACTGAGCTGCTTTGAGACACTGAAAACACCAGACCATGAGCAGCTTGCCTGTAAATAGATGGCTGTATAGCCCTATATATATATAAAAAATAAAAACTGTAAGAGCGTAGTGGGTAGAGTGGAAGACATAAAGCACGTTACTTGTATTAGGTTATTCATTGATATATTTTCAGACATTATTAAAAACTATATTTATTAAAAGTTGAAATTTAAATGTTGATTTTAAGTGTCAGTTATTATTGCAGTCAAGTCTGGACACAGAGAAAGCATTTTGTTAACTAGCTACAGCATTATCAGTCACACAAAAGTCATCAGAATAAATATTTGCTCAGTGTGACCAGGGCAATATTTTAAAATATATTGAGAGTGAACAGAGACGGTCTGTGGTCGAGATGTGTATCTTCTAGGGCTGCCCTCGACTAAGGATTTTTCTGGTCGACTAGTAGTCATTAATTTTAAGCGTTAGTCGACTATTAGTCGCACGTTTATTAATATACTATTTAAATCATAATAATGAGCCTTTAATTGTCTTCATAGCCTAATAAGCGCTCAAGCGCAGGCAAAAAAGGCTTGCCACAGCGCACCAGCAAATATAATAATTATGAATGCGTTAGGGAAAAACAAGCAAGTACACTGCATTAACGTTTTAAGAATTTATTGTCACACTAGTGCTTTCTGTTTTCGGTTTAATAGATGAAGTCGGCGACACTGACTCGTCATCTCCGCAGTATGTATGCATGTTTCATACGGATTACATAATCTGAGAATATTTGTTTTCTATTTGAATTGGTTCATTTAAAAGCTTCACTCTCTATAGATCTATTTTTCATGTCTGTAAGGTAAAGATATACACGGAGTTTCGCGCTCAAGTTCACAGAGTCCGAGATGGCAGAAAGCGCATCCTGTTTGCTTTCATTATTTTACAAAAGCGCAGCGTTTTGTTGTTATTGTGAGTGCACACGAATAAACGTAGAGTCTTTACAGATACAAAAGATGCATTACTCTTGTCTGTATGACCAAAAATGACTAAGTATTTTAAGAGCAAATGATCGCACCGGCGCCTCCATCTGTCATGCAGTAGCCTAAGCGCACTACTGTTCAGCTTCCACACTCCGCACAAACACGTGAACAGTGCACTTTTTTTTTAGGCTAACATTAGATTGAGCTGCCATATAAAGTTGCTACTACATACATATTTCAAATAAGCCATATTTGAGGTCGATGAATGATAGGTGCGCATTTGGATGTACTATATTACCACATAGACCAGCTGTTAACGATTTGTCCGTCACGGACTGCATGATTTCGCCACTTCATGTGGAATTTTTTTTTCTGTGATTAAGCGACTAATAAAATTTTGGTCGACCAAGCCTCTTCTCGTCGACTAACGGTTAGTCGACTATTAGGGGGCAGCTCTAGTATCTTCCTTCACTCTGAAAAAATCAGCATCACAATCAGCGACTGGCATTATTGGCGTGGTAAAAAGGCTTTACAATGCTCTAACAGCGCTTCAAACCAGTGGTGTTGAGCATTATCAAATTCAGAGGCTACAATAAGCGCTCTGATCCAATGGCCAAAAAGCTGTCTGATCCAAAAGTGAAATAATCTTTAGAGTAATTTTATGAACAAATGTGGAAAATTTAAAACGTAGAAAAAAAATTCAAGCCATGTCATCCTAAATTCCAGTGCAGTGAAAGAGCTGTCGGCAGGGGGTGCTGCAGCACCCACAGAACCTCTAGTACCCGCGGCTATGATATAAAGTGTCAAATTAAGAGGAAAAGACAAGGCCAAAGATGCTTATAATAGCTGGATCTGGCAACACGGTGGAGGCTGTGCCCGTGTCGTCTCTCACAACTCTCTCTAGCATTGTTCACTCTGCCAGTGTCTCGCAGCAACATGTATATTTCTCCATCATTTTCACAACACGGCCACTAAAAATTCTAGCAAACTGTCTAAATTGAATTTGCTATACATTCAGGCTATGTTCACTCTGCAGGCAAATGTGACTCAGATCTGTTTTTGTCATGACAGTGTGAACAGCACAAACCTTATGGAATCTGATCTTTTCAATTCCCATTTGTGCCACTTCCATATGTGGCACTAAATCCGATACATGTCAGATGTTTTGCAATGCGACCGCAGTGTGAACAGTCATGTCGGATTTCATGCGGCTTTTACGTCATTCTCGATCGACATTCGTCATAATTCCACGCTGATGGGAGACACTTCAAAGATTTTACACACCCACAGTTATCAAGACAGTTGCTAAAGTTAATCAGTGGAAGTATAATGTGTCAGAACTCATAAGAATTACAGTGACAACTACACTGTACAAACAAAACATGAGGGCTCATATCATAAAAGCTTCAAAACTCTGCTGTCTTTTGTCACATCCTTGTCTTTATTTTTCATATTGCCTGCACATAATTTTGCCGGATTCAGCAGCAGATCACACTATAAATAAACGCATAATCGATTACTTTATGTCCTCCGTGTTTACTTCCATATGACAGCTCGCTGCGCAAGTGTTGCCAAATCCACAGTTTCCCAGCGGAATTAGGCTACTTTTCCACTGTTACCGCGAGATGTTTTTCAACTTCGTGGGTCGCGACCCCAATAACGTGATATTTATCCCCCTGAACATGGTTGTGCTAGTTTTGGACTAGTTTTGAGAAGCAATTGGGCGGATTATGTTGTGTAAATATGGAAACCCTGTTCGTATTGATCTTTTGCGCATGCGGGTCAGTTCAGAACCATGATCTGTTCACACTGTAAAATTGATATTGGCCACATTTAAAACAACAATGTGAACAGCTACACAAAAAATCGGATCTGAGAAAAAAAATCGGAATTGAGCACTAAGGCTCGCAGTGTGAATGTAGCCTCAGACACTCATATGAGGTGTTTTAAATGGCAAATTAGTCATTCAGAAAACAGATTTTATTTTTGAATATTAAAAATTTACAGAGGTCCGGACCTCGGTGACCTCATAGCTGGATATGGCCATGGCAGCCTGTACAATTATTTAAATAATTTGAAGTCTTATTCCGAAAAATAATACAGCCCAAGACCTGAGCCATATTTAGGAACTAGAATTACTGACTAGGGCCAGTAACCACTTAGCAACCACCCATAAAACCATAGCTATCGCATAGAGAAACATGCTAAAAACCACTCAGAACATGTAAGCAACCACATACAACAACCTGGCAACCAGCCACATCAATCCAACCTATTAGCAGGGAAATTGGCACCACTCACATTTTCTTAAAGATTTGATTGTCATCCTGGGGGTTTTGAAAGCCCAGCTGACTTTTCTCTAAACTCTTTGTCCTTCATTCAGGTCAGCTGGCGGCGGGTACATGTGAAATCATGACTCTGGACAGGGACAGCAGTCAGCCAAGGAGGACCATCGCCCGGCAGACGGCCAGGTGTGCCTGCAGGAAGGGCCAGATTGCCGGCACTACCAGAGCCAGTCCAGCATGTGTGGATGGTAAGAATGAGGAGGGGCTGAGGTGGTACTCATCCAGGCTTTGGTGCCACTGCCTCAAAGCCTACCAGAGCATCCATAGCTGGGGCTTTCAGATTCCAGTCTGATCCATGAGATTACGCTGCTCAGTGAGTGTGGCTGAAGTGTCACTCACAGGATTTGAGATGTTGCTGCAGGTTTCATCAGTGCCTGAGGCCACGTGTGTGGAATGTGTTACGAGGTGACGGACGCTGGGGAAATTTAGAGTTGGTGAGATTATCTCCGAGCTGCTGTGTGTTGTTTAAATAGCAAACTTCTGTAAACACAAATGACAGGTGAATCTTGACTATAGGTTGTCATATGAACAAACTTGAGTTTCTGAAATCTTTAAATACACAAAGCTACATTTCGAGTCCAGCATGACTGAAGGTTCAGTAAGCGAATCATATGTTCATTCAGTGAATCAGATGTTAATGATTTGAATGACTGATTCAAACTAGTAATTATTTTTGAGCGATTAATTAAAAGAACTGGCTCATTGGAGTAATTTGCTCATGAATCAGACTATGTGTACATTTGTTTTTGTTAAGTATCAATCTTCTGCAAACTGAATCTCACCTACAGGGTTTCATATGAACAAAATTAAGTTTCTAAAATCTTTAAATACACAAAGCTTAATTTCGAGTCAAACATGACTGAAAGACTTGCGGTTCATTAAATGACTCAGATATTAAGCAATCGATCTAATGGATTCAGTGAGTTAAGTGAAGGATTTGTAAGACTGATTCAAACCAGTACGTTTTTTTTTTGTTATTCCTTAAAAGAACCGACTCATTCGAGTCATTTGTTTATGAATCAGAGTTAATTTTCAAACTTTTGCAAACACAAATGACAGGTGAATCTTCACTACAGGTCATCATATGAACAAACCTGAGATTCTATCATTTTTAAATGCACAAAGCTGAATTTCGGGTCCAACATGACTGAAAGAGTTGTGGTTCAGTAAGTGAATCAGATGTTCATTCAGTGAATCAGATGTTCATATCCACTTTGACACATACAGTGGGTTCATTAAATGAAGGATTTGTCAGACTGATTTAAACTAATTAGTCTTTTTGAGTGATTCAAAGGTACTGATTCATTGGAGTCATTCATTCATGAATCATAGTGCTAGTTGCGCTGTGTGTTTGTTTTCAATTATGCACCAGACTTTTGCAAAAAAACAAATGACAGGTGAATCTTGACTACAGGTTGTCATATGAACAAACTGAAGTTTCTAAAATCTTAAAATACACAAAGCTTCATTTTGAGTTAAACATACAGTAACTGACTTGTGGTTCAGTAAGTTAATCAGATGTTAATAACCACCTGACAAATTCAGTGAGACAAATAAGTGAAGTGTTATTTATCTAAGTGAAGTTATTTATTTAATTGTTATTTAAGTAAAGTGAAGTCAGACTGATTCAAAACTATTTATTTTCAGTGATTTCACCAAGCTTAAAAAAAAGTTGTGTTTAAAAGGTCTATTTAAAGATTTAAGAAACTAAACTTAAACATGCACAACTTCATTTCGAGACTAACATGACTGGCATGACTTGCAGTTCAGTGTGTCAGATGTTATTTCAGTGAATCAGATGTTTCTAACCGCTCTGACAGATTCATTGAGTTCATTAAGTGAAGGATTTGTCAGACTGATTCAAATCAAAACATTTTTGAGTGATTCATTAAAAGAACTGGCTCATTAGACTCATTTGTTCATGTTAATTTCACTGTACGTTTGTTTTTGAATACAGCTGTGTAGTGAACATAATGGAAATACATAATACAGGGTCTTTTTATTTCATTACATTCACTTCAGCTTACTGAACCCGATACTGTATCCGATACTGTATCCGAGAAGCAAATGAGAGATTTTTCATTATGTTTGCCATTTACAGTTTTTGCAAGTACATTTGTTGTGTTCCCTTTTTCTTCAATTTAGTTTTAGACTTACGTGGACTGGTTTTCAGCATGACCTGCACTTATCTTCATGTGATCATATGTCGTCTTGCCTTCAGTTGATGCTATGACACCTGAGTAATTTCAAGACATATTTCGTAAGGTAGGAGTTTCTTCATGGGCAGATGAAAGTAGGTGTTCTTGAGTAATAGTTTTTGAAAGACAGTCCTCCGTGTTTCTACGACCTTACATCACCTGTAGTGGGCTACATCACATGCCAATCAATAACCCTGGCTGAAGAAATGTTGTAAAAAAGTCAAAATAGCAAATAATCCAGAAAACAATAAAGATTACGAACATAAAATGAGCAAATACAGAACGATGCAAGCAGAAAAAAAAGTGCCTCAGTAATTCCTCATTGCGGTTATTGGAAAATCGTCTCATGGCTTACAAACCAAATTGACAATAAAAATCAGTCATTCTACATTGGCATTTTCTAACAAGACAGCCGGATACAATTTCTTCAGCGGTGCGTGCAGAGGTCTTGAGGCTTTGGCCTTTCAAAAATACAGTTATTTCATAGCAACCAATGGATTCCGCTCTTCAGATATAAATTTAAGGCTTAAAAATAAAATCTCAATGAATCCAATTGACAAATTACCCCCTGTATATATCTTTTCTCGAACTCCACAGCTCCCTCAATATTTCCTCAGTCTTCTTTGTCGTTTAACTATGTACCCCACTCACTTACTTTTAATTTTTTGTAATTTGCTACTCTGAGTGTCTAAAGCTATTAAAGAAATATTGATTTCTTCAGTTGTTTTGTTTCTTTGGATAAAAAGCTTCTGCTAAATAAAGCCCGATCTCTTCAAATGAGGCAACACTGCTGTTTTATCTTGTTCTGTGCCCTGTGGCTTTATCTGATAAAAGGCAGGCAATCAGACAGGTTTTGATACTGAGAAAGAATAGCCAGCACGTCTGCCATTATGTATTAGTACTAAGACTGGCAGCTTTAGTCGCACGATAGCAGGCACTGAGAAAACATGCACCGCTGATGGAAGGTGAGCAGACTTTTGTGTTCAGCACATTGAAGACAAAACAAGATGACACTGTTGATCACATGTGGCTCAGTGATAAATAAGAGTGTCCGTGGTGAAAAGAGAAAAATCTAAAAATAAAAATCTAGTTTAAAATATATAAAATGCAAAGTTCATGTTTCAAATTTTTATGCCAAAGTAATTAAAATGTAATCTAAAATGTCACGTGGTGCAACACCTCCTAACATTGTAAATAAATGAGATGTACACAACATAATTGTTATTTCAAAAACGTTTTAAAATATATTTTCCAAGGTAAAAAGTACATTTTTCAAATATAAATTAATATGAATTATTAATGAATGAATCTGAATTAAAATATTAGTTTATGGGTAGCTATGCCATTTTACAAACTGAAGTATCCGTTCATTGTTATAAAAAGGTCAAATTACCAATATATTAAGAGCATATTTTTATATATTACACATATACTACAGAAATTTATATTTTTACTCGTCAAAATAAATGTTTCTTTTGAACTTTCTATTCATTAAAGAATCTTGAAAAAAAAATTAATTTCCATAAAAATATTAAGCTGTGTGTAAGCTATTTTGAACAGTAATATATATAAACCTGTAGGCGTAGCACTGTATTCAGTGTATCTGTGGTGTTTAACATAAAATGAAATGCTCAGACAGACTGAAAAATGGAAAACACATTCTCTGGCATGAAAGCAGGCTGAAATTTTGTTTAATTCATGTTCGTAGTATAATTAAATTTTCACTTGTACAAGTACAGTGACAGGTCTGTTCAAACTGCAAACCGCCTGCATGTAGAACGAGTAACAAGAAAAGCAGAGCCGCATTTGCTCTGTGGAATCTGTTAAGATGTCTTTGGTAATGACGTTGACATGGCAATTAGAATGAATTTATCATCAAACAAACAGGAAATTAAACCTTCATGAAGTTTTTATGTAGAACAAAATCAAAGTGGCCTGGAAAGATCTGGCATCAATATCGCATCAGTCTGAAAAAGCTAAATGAGAGGCGGCTGCGGCATGTTGGGACACAGAGGGACTGCGGATTCTGCCTGGAAGCGACAGCAACAGAACCCAATTCCCTCAGCTGGTGGTAGCGGGGAGGTGAGAGCCGACAGCTGGAATATGCCCAGAAAACTATGCGGAAAGTCAGAGGAAGGAGAGCATTTTAACAGCATTTTTTTTAAAGGTGATTGTCGGCCAGGTGTCAGGATAATCAAGTCCCGCTCACCGAGCACCTGCATTAATTCCATATCTTTGACTCCACAATCGAATTCGTAATGTCAGCCCAAGGATTAGTAATGTTTACCAAGTCACACAGCCTAGATGGATGTGATAGGTCAGGGTTGACCTCAGACAGCCAATTCAAAAGCATCTGCTCGTATAGCGTGTGTCTATGTGCCAGCATTACAAATGGGATACCGGCTCCCCAAAACATTCAGGAGTAGCTTGAGAAGTTCCGTGCCATCAATCAAGACAACAAAGTCAAGATGGAGCTCGCTTTGTATGGGGAATATCACGTTGGGGACACCAAAATCTACAATTGTTTACATTTAATACAAGTTGCAGATGCTGGCATGGCTTTATAGTTTTGAAAGGACGGATAAGGACACAAAATATATTGTTATTTGGCTCGCCCACTAAATAAATACAGAGACTTGATGTAAGTGGTCCCACTAGAAAATAATTATATAATGCATCCTCTGTGTTTCCACAATACTCTAAAAATTAGCATGCCCTGTGATGAAGTGTCTGCCGGTGTGCCCATGATAACACAGACTCTCCGCCTTGACTCCACCTTGACTCTTTTACACAGCCATCCTCTCACAAAGATACCTTAATTTTGTTTTCTAGAATCAATTATGGTGGTGAGGACTATCCATAAGCGGAGGGTGAACCAACTCCAGGGTAAGGCTAAAAGCAGCCAAATATATTAAACCCGTCTTTTTAGGCAAGAACCAGACATGGGTTCCATGTAGGCAAAAAAAAGTTTAATGGGACTGAATTTGTATTTAACATGATTACAATTTAATAAAAACGTTAGAAATTGATAATTATATAACGTTTCCTTTCCACGGTTATTCAAATAGCGAATAAATTACATATAGAAAGTGACATTATCACTAACATTAATCTATCGCGAGTTTAAGAGTTTAAATCATTATAATCACTGAAGCTGTATAGACCTACACTGTGAAATGAATCTCTTACTTACAATGTACGTACATCTGCTCTTTGTTGTTTATGATGAGAAAATTCGCAAGAGTCCGGATTTCAGTCAGCGAACGCGTGCGTGCACTCAACAAGACTGATGAGTTTCAGCGATGACTCATCTGAACGCCTCTGATTGGCCATTGCATTCCTAAGCTCAACAGAACTGTGTGGGATTGGTTATAATGCGCAAAACTGTAAAAACGCCTAAAATGAAATCTGGTGCAACATGAGCAGATCTTAATTTAATGCCGCAATCGACACTTTTTATTCATTTTCACTTTGTTAGCAACAGACGTAATAGATTTAATTTGTTTGTGCAGGGGCATTTTTGTCCAATTTAGTGGCATTTTTGCCCCAAGTCCCCGTGGCCAGGGGAAGGCTAAGCCTTACACACGCTCCATCTATGGGACTATCATTGTACACATATTTGTGCATTTGGTGATTAATCCAAATGTATTATTCTGTTTCAGGGGAGCTATCAAAACAAGTTTTGTGATGGTGTAATGAAATGTTTTGTACAAAATAAACATGCAGTGTATATATCAGGGTTATTACTGTATAGTTTACTGAAAATAAAAACATAGACATTCTCATTGTTTAAAATAAATGTTAACTGAAATAAAATATAAAAAACTTAAAACTTATTTTATTATAGCTAGTTGCCATTCAACATTGCTCATTTTCATTTAGATTAGCTTGATGTACTAAAATAACCAAAACTGAAATAAAACTATTTAGACAGCTAAAAAAATTAACTTTTAAAAATGACAAAAACCCATAAAAAATTATAAACGAATAATTTAATTAAAAATATAAAAAAAATGTACATATTAAAAAATATGATTCAAAATTTATGAATATTACTTGAATCTAGTAGAATATAATAGTATCTCAATTATACCCAAATAGCATTGGTGTGTATATATATTTCTGTAATATATTACAATTTAATAAATTGAATCTTTAAAACATTAAAAAATTTTGTGTATACATTTGATAAATACGAATAATATTAATGAACTAATATTATTAATAATATAACATTTTAATGTCCTTCAGAGTCAATTTATGTTTAATGTTATTTTTCAAAATCGTAAACAATACCAGTAAGTAATGCTAGTGATTCAAACACACAAAACAGTTCTTCCCTTGATTTTGAGCTGAGTATGACTAAAAGTAATAACTTGTGGTGCAGATGTTTATTCAGTAACCGATAAGACTGATTGATTGAGTTCATTTAAAAAAGGATTCATCAGACTCATTCTAACCAGTGAGTTTGTGAGTGTTTTTGACAGATCCAGTGATTTATTCAGATTAGATTTTTCTTCATTCAGATTCATTCAGACTGATTCAAACCAGAAACTTGAGACAGATTCATTAAAAGAGCTGGTTCATAAGACTCGTCCATTTGTGAATCCATCTACACTGATCGTACTGCATGTTTGTTTTTGAGTGGAATATGTGCAATAGAAGATTCAGCAGCATTGAGAACAGCAGCACAGACAATACTGGTGTAATGGCATTGTGAGAACGATGGATGCAAAACAATAGATAGAAAATATTCATTGTTATTCACATCCAATTCATTAGCCAATTTCTTACATCATAAATTCCCCTCACTGATTGCATCCCAGTGGGGGGCTTAACATTGAGAACAGAAGGGCCCTGGCTTAGAAACTGTTTGAAATGTAAGCTCATGAATTCATTATAAACAACAACATGTGTTACTTGTAAATTATGGGCATTTCCTCTGTAAGCAGCGCTGATCTGAATACTAGTGTGTGCCATTACTGTGAAAGTTAAACATATAGAATTTTCAAGCTGTGTCCGCTGTAAAAATGTATGGACAGATGTTTGATGTTCTTGTCTGTGCCAAACGTTTGAGAAATTGCAGTCCGCTGCAATGAGCAGCCCATCTAATTTATTGTCCTGATAAATCTCGAGTCCGGCCTCTGCATCGGTCATCAGTCACAGCTAAAATCTTAACTGGGGCAGGAATGACAGGGCCTTCAGGACTGGACCTACCTTTCTTCAGAATATCATGAAGACCCCATTAAAAAAAATCTAATTTAGGTTTAAAAAAATAAACTGAATTTGACCATTACGGTGCTTGCATGCAGGGTTAGGTGAGATATCTAATATTCGCAATGACAACATTAAGCAACATTTTGTTGTTTTTAATGCGCTTTTTATTTGCACATTCGTTTGAATGTTTACATAATGTCTCTGATGTAAACTTAAAGGCATAGTTTACCCCAAAATGAAAATTCTGTCATCATTTACTCACCCTCATGTTGTTCCAAACCTGTATGAATTTCTTCTGTTGAACACAAAAGAAGATATTTTGAAGAATGTTGGTAACCATTGACTTCCATATGTATGGAACTATGGGAAAAAAAATACTATGGAAGTCAAAGGCTACCGACAGCTGCTTGGTTACCAACAGTCTTCAAAATATCTTCTTTTATGCCCAACAGAAGAAAGAAACTTGTACAGGTTTGGAACACGTCGAGGGTGGGTAAATGATGACAGAATTTACATTTTTGGATGAACTATCCCTTTAAGAAGCAAAGACAATATTAGAAGTTTGAACTATCCATTTCAGAGAAGTAACTCAAATCTTTGATTCAAACGATTCATTAGTATTCCAAACGATTCCACAGTAGCACTGTAATATTTCAGTTTGTTTTTTAAATATTCAAATGATCATATTTACATACTGCATTGTGATTGGCATTTTTCTTAAATCTATTTGCATACTGATTTGTGGTTAATCATTTCTTTCTTGTATCAATTTAAAAGCAGTGAAGAGTGTCATTTTGTGGGGTCATTTTCATATAAAGCTGACAAAAAAAAAACAGTTCCACAGATGAAAAACGTACCTAGCTATTGTTGTGCTACCTTTTCAGCTCCGATATTTCCTTCAGAAAATGCAGTTTTTGTACTGAATAATTTTGATAAAATATTTGTAAATTGCAGAGCCACAGCTGAAATGCACATTGAATATTTTATGTGTACAAAAAAGAATCAGAGAGAAATCATTTTGAGTGTGATAATGGAGGTATCCAGTGATCTGTCACAATTTAGATGCCATCCGTAGCAGCAAAGAGAGATGCATGAATAGTGAGCAAGAAAATCTTCTCACAAGAATTGATTGCAGGGATTATTTTGATCTTTGTTTTGCCCTTTTCTAATTTCAAACTGCTAACGTGTGTATACTTCAAATATACAGATTATAATTCAACAGATTTGATTTCCAGCATCTAACAATAAGGAATTTGCAATGCAAATCTGAGTTAAGCAACAAGATGTTTTCATTCAGAATCAGGTACATAAAATCATTATCTGGACAATGTCACATTTTGGTCTCAGTAAGCAACTTCCATATTACGTTTGTGCCCCTTTGACCAGAAACTCCCCAAGTTCAGAGAGTTCTTTGATGCATTGATTCAGAGGCACTTTGTGTCTCTTTGGCATCCGTGGAGTGACAGTCTTAATGCTCAATAGCAGGAGACGAGGGACAGCTCATTAGAGACAGTGTCTGAGAGCTTACTGTGTTGTGCTGACAGGACTCTCTTAGGCTGTTGTTTGTGGATTTGTTGACTTTACTTCTTTAAAGTGTTAAAATGTTGATGATCTGTCATGTGTAATGCATCACTGGAGGCCGGAGTGATCCGATGTCCTGCCCGAGACAGGCAGAGAATGAGTTAGAGGTGGGATCTGGGGGGTTTTCGAAATAGCTGAGTATTTTACTGTGAAATAAAGGGTTTTGGGGGCATCGTTATTACAGTATGTCAACTTGACAAATCCCTAATGCAAGACCAGACATTTATAAAATGTAATGGCTCCTAGAGCTTTCCAGCTTTTCATGTCCTTCAGTCAGACTCGAGATACTGTTACTTTACTTTCTGATCTGACTTATGGTTTTCTCATAGAGTATTATCAAAAATCACATAGACTTGCAATGAAAATCTTCAAACTATTTGTTTATACCTACATCTATCTAATTACTCATCTGTCTGTCTATCTATCTATGCCACATAAGGAGACACAACCTTTTTTTATACTATTTTAAGCATGCAAGCAGTCCTTTGTCAAGACAAGTGTTGTTGTTTACTTATTGGCAGGGGAAACCAACTAAGCCAACAAACCCACACCCAACCCCGAATTAATATTTTTAAAATCTGAACTACATATAAGACTAGCGTTGAATAGCATGCTAATCTTAAAATATAGATAAGAGCACCAATGGCTGCAACCTACGGTTTTGTGAATCATGCCTACAGAATGAAGATGTACCAAATTTGCATGAAAGGCTCTTTTATTTGTCGTTATGGCCCAGGGCATAACAGTGAATACTAATGCTGGAGATTAGTAGCGGAAGCTATAGTCCCTAGAGTAGATGCTGTGAGGGAAACATTCACTACATGACAAACTACTTTGAGTTTGGAAGGCATCTCTACAACAATTTTTTACCTTTAAGAACGTGCCTTTTTCTTTGGCGAGAGTGACATTTTGCCTCCATTTGTATCTACTTGTTCTCCAAGCACTTTATTAGCCTTCCTCCAAATGTACAAATGCTGCCACCCCGATATTTATGTACTTTTGCTTCCCTGGGTTATATTTCACTCTGATGATCATTTTCTCTACCTCACAAATGTACTCTCTTTTTTTTTCTCTCTCTCTCTTTAATTTTCTCTCAGTTTCCCTACCTTCCTCCCTCCCTTTTTTCCCTCTCTCTCTAAGGGCCAACTGGGGTGTCATGGTATGCAAATGAACATGTAAGGGTGCCCTAGTTATTATAAATAGACACATGTTTGAATAAGTGCAAAAACAATCTTACCTCAGGAAAAAAATTTCACTGTTGGACCTTAGCGAACTGTTTCAAAGAGAAAAGCTTAGGATATTAGGCCAAGTGCTGGAGTGCCTTTCTCTCATTGCTATTTGCCTTTGTTGCATGAAATGTCCTGATTTTACCATGTCTTGACCCTTCTGAATTTCATGCATTAATGAGAATTCCTTTAAGACAAGCTATGTTGGTCTGTCATATGATGGTTTTATATTTATTAACTAAACTTGACCTTCATGACATTAATATATAATGCTAAAATCGGTCTATTTAGACAAATTTCCTCTACTATGTAAAGTACTGTTCTATCGCAATTCTTTTGCACATCAGGTGCACCAATGAAATCATCTTAAAACATTCTAGTAAATTCACAGTAAAAAAAAATAAATGACTACACTATGATAAGCCCCACTCTATGTTTATTTTCATATTAAGTGGCATGTTTCGGGAAAGAAATATATGGCCTTATTGAAGTGAAATATGTTGCAAAATATCGTTTCATGTATTTAACTTCCTCTTCATGTTCATTTTCCTCTTCTTTTCATAGTGCACATTGTCAGGAGTAGACAGTGGTGTGAGATGATGCCTTGTTTGGATGACGAAGGCTGTGACCTATTGGTAAACAGAACGGGCTGGACATGTGCACAGCCGGGAGGCCGAGTGAAAACAACCACAGTAAGTGCCACAAAACAAAACAACAACTCAGGACTTAGACTTGCTTGTCAAAAAGGCTGGTGTCATGACAAATATCTCACCGGATCCCAATAATAATAAAAGTATAATAAAAAGTATAATTTTAATTTAATAAAATGCAATATCAAACAACGATGGCCTGAAGTTCTATAGAAGATTTCTATGATTATGTGTAGTAGCTTGTAATGTATGTCATGTAAGTTGGCTTGTTAACCACAAGATAACAGACAACACTAAGGATGACAATGTTTTATGTCACTATTTATAGCGTTGGTTATATAAATATACATAGCACATAATTCAAGATATGTTAATTGCTTTTGTTGCTTAAAAGAATAATTCACCCATAAATGAAAATTCTGTCATCAGTTACTCACCATCATCTAGTTCCAAAACCTTAAGAATTGGTTCATCTTCGAAACACAAATTAATATTTTCAATGAAACCTGAGAGATTTTTGTCGACGATCCAAAAAGTAAAACTAATTCATACTGTATGAATTTGTGCAGTTTAATCCAATTCTTGTGAAGGGATACAATCACTTTATGTGAAGAAAAGATAGAATTTTGGTTTTTATACAGATTTATCCAATCTTAATGTGTTTCAAAGCTTAATGACTTATGGGTTTGCAAGACCATGAGGTGAGTAAATGATGATAGTATTTAGCATTTTTGGGTGAACTATTCCTTTTAATTTAACTACAATCAAAAAGCTATTAGCTACAGATATATATGGAATAAAATACCCATTGAGAGGGCTTTTTCTTAAAATGTAAGAATACATTTTACCTCTCCTATTTGCCTTGGTTAGGGTCCAACCGGGGAAGGATCTGGGACAACACCAGAACCTCTCAGAATGCATAACTTATCATGTTATATGGTCTAACTATTGTGTTGTTTAATTCCACCAGGTATCCTGACGCCATTGGGGAGCGATTTTCTCAAGAGAGGTGCGATGTACGGAAGCACCTCGTCATTCTCCAAAGCTACAGCGGGGCGGGGGAGGGGAGCATTCATCATAGTCCTGTTAGCCCTGTCTGTCAGTCTCTCCATTAGTCCTTCAGTCTCATAAGATAAGGGGTGAGGGCCTCTTGTCATGAAGTTTACGTGGACCATGAGGAACGGATCCCCCTGTGCTGTCAATCAAATTTGGAACCAACCAACGTTTTGTTTGCCGATGTCAAAACTGGCAAATGATCGGTTGCAGGATAGTTTGCGACCTGGGTTGTGAAACGTGTACGGATCTATCGGAATTTTACAGACCAAAGAAATACGGGCAAATTTCTGTGGGGAAGGATTTCCAATATGAACACGATTGCACACATCAGCTGCTTCAGCTTCAAATGCAAGCAAAAACACCTGAGCTTTGTAAGGAGTTTTCCAAACCAAGCACACGCAAAATGGACAACAAAGACATTTGCGATGAAACTGTTGACTTTTCTTCGATTGTAGAGGTGCTGCCATTGTTGTGAATTGGACTGAAATCAGTCAGGATTTGAAAACGTAGCGAATGTGGCAGGGGATTTGTCGAACCGAACATTATCTACCTGACCTGAAGAGACTAGCGGAGACTTGCGCTTCGGGAGAGACCATCCTATGTATTTTCAGAGTCATAAAGTTATATATATATATATATTTAACAGTTTTATATGATGTACCTTTGTAGCGAACCTTATTTAACACTGACAATGTGATCCTATTCATAAAGGGTGAATTGAAAACAGTCATGTCCTGGAAAGTTATTTACGCACTGCTTTCTTCGCAAATGAACATAGGAAGGAAAATAGTGTACTTGTGTATTTGTGAGTAAATTTTTGTTTTGTAACAACATTCAACAATATACACACACATAAAAAGCAACTGTAACCCACCTTGACAAGGTTATATACATCAGTATACAGCTATGGGTAAAATGTGTTTTAACGCAGAGATTGTACACTGGATAATTCATCTTATAAAAACTGTTTATGTATCAGTCCTTCTGTGATATCTGTCATATCGAGACGGTCACCCCATTAAGATAATGGCCCTTATGAGATAATGGCCCGTCTGTCACAACGAGTGCCGTGTCCTGTGTGGTTTCTCTTAGACCATTACTCTGCCCTTGTTGGCCCCTCTCCTCCTCTCTCAGCGCCGAGCCTGTGGAGGAATGCTGCTGTCAGCCAGGCTTCAAGCTTCATTTAACATCACTAACAGCCTGCATTACACACGCCGTCTCTCAGCTACAGCTGCAGTGTCCCACAATATCACCCACCTCACGGCCCGGCCTAAAAGTACCCGGAGTGTTTATGAGGGTTTGAAGGAGAATGATGTTGGCTTTATTGAGGCTTTTAATAAGATCTTAACAACTTGCATTCAGTTTTATGTGGAAAAAAGTGGCCCTTCATACTTAAACCTGAAGTTAAATATGCTAAGATGCTAAAATACATTCTTCTATTTCAGTTTAATATGCGGAGACAACTATAAGTAAGCCATTTGTAGGCTGATTCCCCTGTGAAGTGTAAACACTGACTCCCGACCAGCCTGACATGGCAACAGTAGCTTGACCAATGGTGTGAGTTTGGGGCGGAGCTAATTGTTTGAATTATTTTGGTTTCATTGTCGCTTTTAAGAATATTACTTAAAAGTTAGTAAATTATTAACATAATATGAAACATTATGGCACATAATACTTTAAAGTGATTTTTTAAAAATGTTAAAATGCTTTACACACTAGTCTTTGTGCCAAATGTTTCTCTGTTGTTGAGAATGTTGAGACCTGCCTTACATAGCAACCGTGGCTCAAATGGTGTGAGTTTGGGGCGGAGCTTTTTGTTTGTTTGGCTAACAGCAAAGAACGCTCAGGAAATTTTGTTTGAATGCTGCTGGTTTTCTTGTTTTCGAGGTCTTAAAATCTTATAACTGAAGTAAATGACTAATATACATTACAGTTCAAAAGGTTGGGGTCACTATGATTTTTTTAAAGAAATTAAAGGGGTCATTTGATGTTGCTAAAAAGAACATTATTTTGTGTATTTGGTGTAATGAAATGTGTTTATGGGGTTTAAAGTTCAAAAAACACATTATTTTCATATTATTAAAAAATATTATTGTTTTCCTCTATGCCACGCCTTTCTGAAACGCGACGATTTTTTTACAAAGCTCATCGTTCTGAAATGTGAGGTGTGCTGTGATTGGCCAGTTATCTAGTGCATTGTGATTGGCTGAATACCTAAAGTGTGTGACGGAAATGTTATGCCCCTTATCATACTGTGATGCCCTGTCAGGCCAGAGCGACGAGACAAAAACATGAAAACCATTATAAACGAGGCATTTGTAGCATCCAGTGGGGACATAATACGGATTATAATGACTTATACTGTCTTTTTAGGCGTTGCATCGCGCCGCGTAAACATAGAACCATGTCTGCATTTGTGATCAGAAACGACAAACAACAAGCGCTACTCTACATGCTCAAAACTCACGTTGGAATCGTCAGTGGCAAATCCTTCAAATGAAAATGTACTTACAGTCTGTGAGTCAGAACGCCATTGTAGTCTACTCTCACAGGATCAAGAAACAGTCCTCCATAAAATATGCTGAACACATCTGAATATTTGGGTTAAAATGTTCTGTGACAGTGCTGTAAATACAACTTAACCAATGATTTCTAGTCGTGTCCTCTTTTGGAAGGCCAAAACAAAGTAGTTTCGCTTTCACAACGACAAACAGGTCACAACAGGGGCTGAGTGGCAAGGACGGCGGCATAGAGTGAGGAACGGCCCGGAGGGCTGAGTGGAAAGCGGAGGCGGACGGGCTTGAGGAATGGCGTTGGCCGGCAGATTCGGAAGAAAGGAGCGTCAGGCAGGCTTGCGGCAAACACATGTGAGACGAACCCGGGTGGACTCCGCTCGTCCACGAGGAAAGTGATTCCGGGATCCACAGCGCAAAGTTGATGCTTCTCAGTGACCAGCACGGATCAGATCGGCCTTGACGAACGCGATAGTCCTGTTTTGGAAGACCAAACAAAGTAGTTGTTTTCGCTTTCACAACGAAACACACGGCGCCTTCACGGCATGGCTGCAGCGTCAACCATACTACAGCGAGAATAAAAGTCACGCCTTCTTCTTTGCGGTGAACATTTGGGCGGTGTTATGCAAATCTTCCCACCCAGTGACGTAGACATGTGGGGGGCGTGTTAGAAGAGCCGTTTTAGGTAGGCGTGGTAAAAAACTCTTAACTTTTATAAAGAATATCTCTGGGTTTGAAACTTCTTAAAGTCTTTGCAACTTTAGGGATCTTACCTATTCACAAACAGTTTGTAAAACTTCAAAGAGAAAGGAAAAATTTAAACGCAATATGACCTACTAAGATTATATTCAGGCAAGGATCTATTACATGGACAAAAAGTGACAAAGGCATATTTATGTTTCCAAATAATTTTATATTTCAATAATGCTGTTGTTTTTAATTTATATTCTTCTGTACACCCAAAAAATACTTTAAATAAGTGCTGAATAATGTTTTGAGCACTAAGAGCATATTAGATTGATTTCTGAAGGATCATGTGACACTGAAAACTGGAGTAATGATGCTGAAACTCAGCTTTGCATCACAGGAATAAATGACATGACACTTTAAAATATATTTAAACAGTTTTTTATTGTAATAATATTTCAAAATATTACTGCTTTTAATGTATTTTTGATCAAATAAATGCAGCCTTGGTGAGCATAAAAAAACACCAAACTTTTGAATGGTAGTGTACGCTACACTTGAAGATGAACTGTCTATATTAAATACTTCTATGCCAGCTCAATAAATTGAAAACACTGTGAAAATCCTGACCAGCTCGTCATGGTAACACTGGCTCAACCAATGCCAGCGTGTTTAGAAAACCTGTTTGAAACAGTCATTATTTTTGCAGCTCTGTTTGGTTTGGTTTGGTCTTCTACTGCCTGTAGTTTTTACAATGAGTGCTAGGTTATGGGTTTATGGCTAGATTATGGCATTTGGCACAATTTAATCCTGTTTAAAAAAATTTGACATTTTATATTCATCAGTAAGTGTTGCCTAGTCATCTTTTTTTTGTCGTTTTCCTGATATCTACTTTATCCAGTGAAAATGTCTTTGCGAACAATTAGTCCTTCTAAGACAACCTGCAAGGAAGGCGGCAACGAGGCACGAAGATGATTGGCCAAGGTAAAAAGGCTCCCTTGAGTTCATAATCAGGGTTTGACATGTTGCACTGAACCATCTCAAATTCCCATACAAATCTTACCGGCTTGGCTCACTCATCCATGGCCTAAATGAGAAAAATTACAGACTTTGCCAGTTCCCTTAAAAACCCATTTACATTCTGTCAGCTCCTATTAAGAACGAAGATCGTGACAATGGGCAAAAATATGCATGGGATAGAAATCCAGCCCCAGTCCATCACGGTAATTCCGACCCTGCTTACCAAGGCACCACTTGATTTCTCCTCAATTTGGGCTTCCCTTCCCGCAAGCTGCACACTAAACAGGCGCTGATAAGCACCCTGCCTGAAAACCAGCTTTAACAATATCATACAATTACAAGCACCAGTAACAGTATCAGCCATAGATTAGAGGTACTAAATGCTGAGTTATGAATAAATTAGCCACAGTTTTTTTGCTTAAGCAGAACGACCCAAAAAAGAATGAAAGAACAAGGCAGGCACTTTGATTTTCGTAGCTCTGCGCTTCCGCTGATAGTTTTCTCCAAATAATTTTGAATGACACAGATTATAATAGATTTCTGAAATAATCCGGATTACCGCAGTCATTAAAGCCACATTTAATCAAAGAAAAAAGTATTTCGATGGTCACACATCATTATGTGCGCTATGGCTCAAAGCGGGTGGCGATCTTATTTCAATTCAAAATTGGCATGTCTATCAACATGATGCCTCTGTTTACTGAACTCTTTAGACAAAGATGTCATCTGCAATTCAAATGATTTTAATCAGTAGACACAGAGGCACAACATTGATAGGATTGCTTCATTCGTTTAGCAAAATGTCAAAGCAAATCGTAGGGCCTCAGCTGTGTTTATGAACAAAGATGAAAAGCAGTGAATGTGTAATTGTGTGAAATCTAAACCAAGGACCCTTTTTGTAGTGCAAATTTCTGATTAAGGCAAAACCGAAGGAGAACTCCCCACAATTATCGATAATTGCGAGTGGGCAATTATGCATTAGCATGATAAAAACAAGTGCACACATAAAGGACGACAACTTTGCACCTGAGATGAACGGCGCTTTGCCCACGGGGTAGGCAGACGTTGCTCGAGTTCCTCCAGGCCCGTGTGGTGAATTATGGTCTGCCCTTCAAGCAGTCATTCACACCCGCCATTAATCATCTCTGGCCAGTGTCCCCATTCTCAAAAGAGGTCTGGAATGTGTTTCCAAACCTTACTGAGACCTGGTTGTCACCCTACCTGTCCACCCTCAGCCCCTTGGGGTCCTTCACACGGGACCATAATGATGAAGCGCAGACGGTGACTTTGTTAAGGGAGATAGTTTCCAATGCGACGAAGGTATCTTACCTGAAGGATGTTCTTGTGCCGGGGTAAATTTTCGATTCGGGCGAGTACTTTGAGGGTCACGCAGGATGAAGTAATGTTTCATAAGAATTAATTGAATTGTTCACTGAATACATGGTCAGCATAAGCAGGACCGTTGAAGCATGAATGCGACATAACAATGTGACTCCGCGGACAGTCTCTGAACGAGAGTTCTGGAGTACCCTACAATAACAAATTGTCTAAAGATTCTCCTTCGCTCATTTAAGCATGACATATTTGCATTGTTGCAGTTGCATGAAGGTCAAATTCTATGTCATGATGATTCCCAGTTTCTGACAGCTATGTCAGGACAGATGAGAATTTACTTAAACAGTTGTTACATATATACTTTATGTGGGTTTGTGTGGCTCCAGGCAAGATTTAAAAATGGCTAAAGTAATACTAATAATAAAATAAATAAATAAATAATAATGATAAATCTGTGCAGAACTATATGTATAAATGTTTATTAAAAAGGCTACAAATCAACTTTACTTTTACTCATTATGTGACTTTTTCTGCATATGCGTAGATTGTAATCAGAAATGATTTTTACATTTACTGTACAGCAATAGTGCATTAAAATCATGTCAGAATGATTGAGTTTCAGCACACATGAATCCCAACAATGTTATAAGTGAGAAAAATTATACTTTTTAACCCCTATAAAACCTGCTGTATCATATTTGATATGCAAATTTCTCTAAATTATCAACATAATCAAAACTTCTACATGCCTTGTGCCGTTTTTAGAAAAATCATGTTCAAATGTATCAAATATGATCCATTAGGCTTTTGAAGAACATTTATTTGTTCACTTTATTTATTCAGTTTTGATCATAAAACTGAGCATTTAAATATCATCTTACAAAGACATATTAATGGGAGATATAGTGACAACTGATATTTATATGATATTTTATGTAAGTAGTCTGTTAATACTGTAAAAATCTCATTGATTTACATTACAAGCTATCAAAATTTCTTACTTTTTGACCATATAAATAACAACAGCTGCAACAAATGACATTTTTGCCCAGTTTGGATCTCTGAATAAATCTGAGGTGTTTTTTTCCTTCTCGAGTATGAACTCCATATCCTCAGTATATCACAGGCTACTATATAAGCCATAAATGCCTGATGTATCAAATATGATATTCAAAAAACACATACAAACATCTTTTTTTATATATTGTGTAAAGGTAAAAAACAACAACTATTATTTCATGCCAGCTTTAAATGTAATTATGAATGTTGACAGTATAATTAGTTTGGTAAAATAAAATACATTTTCCATACCATAAATAAGAGAATAGTGATGCAACATGCCAGAAAACTCTCTGATTTACGTGGGGAAAGACGTGGGCAACCAAACAATATTTCCCTGATAAAATACATAGATGAACATCAACTAGGCCTATACACCTAATGTGTGTCTTCTGGACTTTATTACGCTGCATTAGAGCTAAAACCAGATTTCCGTAAGCAGGACCTTACAAACTCCTTAATACCTTTCACATAACGCCTACAGGTCACGACAGCCTTAATGATCCTAGCTGAGGACATGGCAGACATTTCTACAGAAACAAGCCAAAAGCCTTTCATTACAGTATCTATGTCAGAGGTAAAGCTCTCAGCGGTAATGTGCTGCACTACAAAACAGCATCCTCCGGTGTTAGCCGTGCAACAGCGAAACACTGAACCGCAAGGGCTGCCTGCAAAATAGGATTATAGAAATGCATACCGGCAAGGCAGCGTTCCTCTGACCACAAGTCAGTCTGAGCAGAATCTACCAAAACTGATTGATTCACCTCTACGATTCACCAGACACCTGAATGTCACCTTTCCACATGGCTGCCATTCACTGCACAGAGTGATGAGCGGAGGTGAGAGGGAACGGGATGCTTATGGCACGGGGAGATAGGAACTTAACGGGTGCGGACGGGTGCGGAGGGGCACCGAATGCCACAGCTGGCGACGGTGAGATATGGGAACATTCATTTTGCTACAGAGGTCTCTAAGTCTTAATTTCCAGGAGTCCCCAAGTCCTGGTGGAAACATCTGATAAGAGCCTGATGTCAGTGTCTTCATTTCGTTCTCTATCATACTCACATTCTTCACCGCGTTCATCTTTCCAGCTCAGGATATTTAGTACAAGCCGAAGCGATGTCATTGTCATGACCCTAAAGGAACTTCCAATATTTGTCATTTAATATGTTTCTACTGAGCTACAGTAGCTTAGGGGTGCACTATAGGGCTGGGTACTGACACAAATTTCATGATTTGATTTCGATTACCAAGCATGCGATTCGATTTGCATCCAATCTCGATGAAATTTGATTTGATATTGATTCATTTGGATATATATCAGGTACAGCATATAAGTTTTCCTCAAGGAAAAGAAATCTCTCTTAACTAATGATGAAAACATCTTTGTTGTTTTTCACCACAGAAATAATAATTTTTTTTATTTGAATGTGCAAGTCTTTAAATAGCTAGAAGAATAACAAAGTGTAGTAAACAGAAAAAGGAAAACTATTAGTGCAAATATTGATGTTTTTTATGATTATGATAATAAATTTAAAGAACATAATAGCAAATAACAGTTTGCAACATAAAGCAGCACAACAGAATGTTTTTGTAGAGCTAAAATAACCCCATGCAAATGACACCGGAAGCCTCACCCATTCAAGCTAAAATTGTTTGTTAAAATTAACAACTGATTTGTGTAGAAACAAGAGATGGTTCACCCCAAAATTTAAATACTTTCATCATTTACTCAGCCTCAAGTTGTTCCAAACCTGTATCAGTTTATTTCTTAATTTTTGGGTGAACTATCCCTTTAAGAATATTAAGAAAATTGGTTTATCAAAATGAGAAGAATCAATTAATATCGAGAAATCTATATTTTCAGCCTAGCCCTAATGCACAACACAACAACTTCATTGAAAATACAACAAGCCAAAAAAAAAAAACGAATTTAAAATTTTTCTTTGCCCATTTTTTAAAAGGCCACGGTACATTAAAAAATTATTAAAACTTCAATCAACATCGTTTTCCAACTCAACAATTTCTTGAACCTCTTGAACATTCTCAGCACAGATTATTAATCATTGGCTCTGATCGTCATGCGATGGTTGTCTTCCTCTGACATTTCCTTGTGTGGCCTTGCTTGTGTCCATCCTGCTGAGTCGCTCATCTATGCTTGCTAATCCAACATGCGTGACAGCTGACCGCTGATGCTAACAATAGCGAGACAGCACAGACAGCCCGTTCTAAAGACTGTCAAATGATAAATTACCCTCTTCAGTCACTCTAACCGAGAGCCAGTTAGGTCACACAAACAGCTTGACGTGACATTTTTCCGGTACTGTATATGCAAACTGCTGCCAATCAATTAACAGCTTGCCTTTCTTTCCCCCTCAACCGCATATTGGGATTGAGGGAAATTGACTGCAGAGGGGAAGTCAACACAAAAGCCTCCTGGAGTCCTGGGTCGCAGGAAAAGACTGAACAAATAAATGTGGCTGTGAATATGAACCTGAAAAACAGCTTTAGTTCATAATGTCAGTCGTCCTTACTGTGCATCTCTCAAAACATGTAAATCAACAATCAGCGAAAACACTGCAAATATGTATATTTTTAATCAGCATTTTTGTCTTGAAATATTGTATAAGATACATAAAATATTGTATAATATGAAATGCTATCATTCAAAAGTTTGGGGCTGGTAAGATTTTTTTAATGTTTTTGAAAGAAGTCTTTTATATTCATCAAGGCCTCAAGCATGATCAAAAATACAGTAAAAAATAGCAATATTATGAAATATTTTTTTAATTTAAAATAAATTTTCTGTTTTAATACATTTTAAACTTTACTTTAAACTTTACTGACCCCAAACGTTTGAACATTAGTCAATTTACATACAAGTAGGCCTAATTGCATTTTTTAAAATTGTATTATTTTTATTTTACATGCAGTTCATAAATTACTTATAATGATTTGTAAAAAAAAAAAAAATTTAATTCATTGTAAAAAATATTTACCATTGTATTAAGAAAAATAAACAATTCATGATTATGTTTGAAATCAAGTCTTAATATCCAATGTTAAGTAAATTGGTCATATTTTAAGGACTTTTCAATATTTTGTGCTAGAAAAAGACAAAAAATACTGATAAGGAACATTTTGAAGTGAACCCTTAGAAATCCATGTCTTATAAATCCTTAGGGATTTTTTTTAAGACCTCATTTTCTAAAGTCTTATTAATCTCCCCTCTGCTAGAGAAATCATTAATGTCTATTCATTATTTTATAATAATATATCAAGATTAATATGAACGATGAAGTGGCAAAACCCACCAGTGGTCATTTTGCACTGGTGCTGGTCTTTGGCCTTGCAGCAGCTGTGTTCTAATTAAAGCTGCTTCACTTGAGTGGTTTATATTTATATTTTATTGGGACCTTTCGCCTCTTATGATATACACAGAGTGCAAATCAACCCCATGGCATATAATTTATAAACATTTTTTAATTGCCTCATTTACCGGTATATCTAAAAGGCGAATTTTATAATAGCTTGCTGCAAAGGGTAGTGTTTTGGATAATGTAAACCATAAGCACTTCAAGATATTTGTATCACTCTGAATTCAGATGTAAAGACATCTAAATGTAAATAGATTTCCATTCACTGACAGCAGAAGACTGGAGATTGCACAATTATGCGTGTTCAAACACCAAAAATGCTGTTAAACCTGTGGCACATTTCTGTTTCATGCAAAATACTAATGCACTTTGAGGTAAAGCAGTGAAAAAAATGGTATTGATTAAAGATATCTTTGGAAAACAAAAAAAGATGACACTGCCTCGCTTATTTGCACAGTAACAGACTCTAGCTTTTAAACCGTCATGTCTGGCATGCCCTGATATGAGAAAGAAAAGCAAAAATGCTTTGTGAATGTCTACGTACAACGTTTCCCACAGCTAACACAACAAACCGCTTTCATGTTGTCTTCAGACGGTCTTCAGACAGAACAGTTAGCAAGGTTTGAACTGAATGTTGTTTAACCCCTCAGAAGACAGATTAGCCTCGAGACAGTCCATTCATCATTCTTCTTATTCGTCATACAATCCCATAAGGACCACAACACAGGCACCTTCTGGAACAGCAATAGTCCTTGGGAGTGTTTTTACAAGCTATTGCAGCGAAAGATTTGATCCGTATCTGCTCCCCTCCATAAAAGCTTGTAGCGTGAATAACTGGCTTTGATTTGATTGAAAGAATAACATTTATATTGAAAGCATATCACTTCCCACTAAGATTAATCAAGAGTGCCGTCATAAATATAAAGAAAGTAGCACATACATACATGCAGTGTTGGGCCAACTACTCAAAAATTTAGTCAGACACTACTGTACGCTACAGAAAATTTGTCTGACTAACAACAGGATGCATGAAACTATGGTTACAAATGATTGTATATATCCTGTTACTGTTTTACAAAGACTTATTAACTCAGGAAGCTCTCCAAACGATTCAGTGTGCGAGTCATTTAAATGATTCAGACTCAACTGCAAACAATTTCAAAATGTTCTGTTAAGCTATTTGACTAAGACATTGAAACTCAAAATAGTGATTAATCCATGAATTGTGTACTGCAAGTTCAGATTCTCAAATGAAATACCAATTCGAAACATTCTGCTAAAACATTTGACCAATCCATTGAAAAGAAATTGCTCAAAATACAAATGGCTCTTTTTTACAAATCAAGTATTGTGAGTTTAGATTCTACACCAAATTGCAAACTGATTCAGAACATTTTGTTTATCTATTTGAGCAAATCATTGAAAGAACCAACTCAAAATAGTGATTCCTTCACAAATCAAGTGTCACTAAATCGATCAAATGGGTTAGCAAACTGTTCTGAATTGGTGTGCAATTCAATTCATTGAAAAAAAAACAACTCAAAGTAGTGATTCATTCATTAATTGAGTATGGGTAATTCGAATTCTAAACTGAACTGCAAATCGATTCAGAACACCTTGCTTAACCCTTTTGAGCAACGCAGTGGAAAGAACTGACTCAAATAGTGATTCATTCGTGATTAAAGACACTAGATCAGATTCTAAATTGGTTAACAAATCTAAATTGATTTACAATTCAATTCATTGAAAAGAATTAACTCAAAAGAGTGATTCATTTATCGAGTACCTCTAGTTCTGATTCTAAACTGAATTGCAAACTGATCTGATACACCTTGCTAATTCATTTGACTAATTCATTAAAAAGAACTAACTCAAAATAGTGATTCATTCACAATTAAAGAATCACTCGTTCAGATTCTAAACATACCACACACGCTCGATTGCTGAAATACTGTCAGGGAAAATATAATGTTTTCTGCCACACTACTAAATAAAACCGATTAACTACTAAAATACTACGATTTAAGAAACTAGCAATGCTACCAACTCACTATTGAGAAATGTAGTTAAACTAACAGCTTCACCATTTGTAGTGACACCGAAGTAGAGCTACCGAGAAATCTTCCATTCATCCGTGCTGTCTTTTCCCAAGGGATGAATCAAAGGACGTTGAGCTCTGAAATCAAAGTTGGAGCTTAATCAGCTGTTTGCTTTGCTGGCTCATTATCAGTGAACACCTGCCTTTCATGCCATTTATCAACTGCCTGTCAATATATAGATTAGAGTATCCATTTCACTGTCAAAACTGACTATTCATCACAGCTGTACACTGTCCGGTTGTAAATTTCTCTTCGACCTCTGTGGATAAACACAATCTTCTGACTGCAAAAAAAAGTGAAAATAAACAGACAATGACGCTAAACAGAATGAGCGCCGTGATAAATCAGATATTGTGAAATATCAATTTTGCACATGGCTGCACACGAGCACACTTCCATATTTTCCCAATGCTCCTTGTCATATTCCCAAGCCATTAGTTTAATTCATGACATTGTAGAGGGAGGAGGTTTACTATTGGGTTCATAAACATACAGTGAATCCAACTTTACAAACTCAAACATGTCATGCGATATTTCAAGTAGTTTCAGAGCTGGACGATATTGTTGTCTGTTTACTTCAGTATTGAACATAAGAGATTAGTTGGACAATTTTATATAGTATCTACGGTCCCGACATTTTTTATATAGAGCTCTTATTACAACAGGCAGAATAAAGTACCTTGTTCTTAATTAGAGTCTTGAAGTCCCAAATCGTCTTGCTATTCTTCTTTTGTTTCAGAGTTTTATTGATTAATTCCTTCCTTCAGCACCAGGATGCTCAGAAATGCATATTAAGCAAGCTTTCCTGAAACAACTGATACAAGAAAATGTTAAACCGAAGACAAATGTGGTTGGAGTCGGTTCATCTATCTCTTTCCCACTCAGATCTCATTGTTTTAACCTGGTGGAATCCCACTTTGCCCTTCAGTGAGCCCCACAAATCATCCTGGGACATGGAACTGGGGGACAGAACAAAATGGACATCAAAGTTAGTAGACTTTAGGAAAGAAAAAGAACAAAGAGAAAAAAAAACAAGAGCAGTAAAAGTCTTCTTGCACAGACATTACATCCCACTAGTGCCGATTACAAAAAGGGCTTTTCACACGCTCTTAACCATCGAATAGTCTTTTTAAACCCCCCTTTTAACCCTAGGTTAATCATATATATATACACACATGACAGTAGCTTGAGTTGACAGTAGCTTGAGTTGTGTATGTAAAAATCTGTAAATGTTTTAATAACCTCATTTTTAAATGGTAAAATTTTAATAATTATAATATGAGTTGTTTTTTTATAAAAAAAATTTGTATGAATATCCTACATTTCTGCCACAATAGCTACTACAGTTACAGTTATTGTTACTACAGTAAATCGATTGGAAATGTTGGTGATTTATGGATTGAAAAGTATTCTAACTGGATTGTTGTCGCACAATGTTTCTCCTGTTTTCTGGTTTCACGTGATCGAGGTCAGTCAGCAAGTAAATACATTTGTTCTGAGCTCGTGCTGTGCTGTCTTTAGGCAGAGCTAATAATGGTCCGTGCAGCGCGCTTCACACAAGAACAGGTTTTGGTGGGTTTAGGACTTTGTACAGTTGCAAAAACTTTTAGTTTCAGCGCCTGAGTGCTAGAGTTAAAACTGATTTGTTGAAGTGTTGAAGTGGTAACGAGAGTGATAAACTGCTATTTTGCCTGTATATTTTAGAAAACATAATGGATATTTCTTAATGGATATTTTGAAATGTCAAAAGTAAGACTTGCACAAAAGATATTTTCAAGAACATTGGGGTCACATTTACTTTCATTGTGACATTTTTCAAAATGTTTTGTGTGTTTCAAGAAAGTAATACATGTTTAAAATACATAAGGGTGCGTAAATTAAGACAGAAATGTTACTTTTTGATAGATAAAAACAACTTGAATTAACATAGTAACACTTTCACTCATGGACAGTTATTTAAACCTACTGCATGGTCATACACATTGCTATATTTGTCAAATCAAATGTTAATAACCTCATAAATATGCAAATCAAAACATTGATTAAGGGTTTACCCATGTATAATTGTGAAATCTTGAAACCAGAAAACATTATTGCAATGTACAATCTTGAAACCAGAAAACATCAACCCGGGGTTTACCAATGTACAATGTGAAATCTTGAAGCCTAATTGAAACACAAGATTTCAAGTGTGAAAGGCCCAATAGTGAGTTGCAGATGGGATGCATTTGCAACTTGAGGCGAAATAAGTGTTTTTTCACTTTTTCTCCCATTGTCTGCTCAGTTCCTGTTTCTAGAGCCTGTCAAATCATATCAGTTTTCTCAGCCTCACCAGTCCACGCATCTGTTTACTGGTATATAATAAGCACATAATCAAACGCCGCAGTTAAGCGAGTCCTGTCAGAGCACATTGAGGGTGCATTTATTCAACGCTCTCAGTGTTGGCAGTTGCTTTGAGAAGGGCAACAGTAGAAGCAAGTGCTAATAAGCATTTGACATCAAGGTTACAGATATGCACCCTGTCGAGCAACAGCGGGCCTGTCTCACACTCTCTGGGGACTTAGTGTGACACTATTTTGTACTTTATAACATGCACAAACTAATTCAACTTTAATAAATACAGAAATGAGAGATGGGAAGATATAACAAAACACTTTAATGTGCTGAACAAGGCAATTATGAAAGCATGAGATGCATGTGGATTCTGTAATATCCTTTTTGATTAATCATTTCAAGGTTGAAGACATCCCTGTGTGTTGTTTTGAAACACTTATGCAAATGCTAAATTGTAAGCAGGCACATTTTTATCACATATTTACTAAACATTCAGGATGTCAAAAGAGGTTGCATTTAAGTAGGAAATACGCGAGCAAATCACAGGAAAGTGATCCCTGGAGATTTAAACCTGAAAATAATGATGCATTTATTTAAACAAAAGCTACACATATCTATTCAGCCACTGGCATCTCTAGCACTGTTTTCCTCTTATTCACATCTTATCTCAATGACAGGCAGCAGTTTGTTCCTTTTCAGACATAAATCGTCCACCGCTGCTGATAGGCAGGGCATCCCCCAAGGATCTATCCGGGGCCCTCTACTCATTTTAATCTACATGCCTCCCTTTGGACAAATAATGCAACATTATTGGTCCATTTCTATTACTGTGTCAAAGACACACAAATCTATATTAGTTCCCATCACCACAGTCCTCCACCCCCTCATTAAGCACCTTTATCTGTAAGTCAAAGCTGATTCTAACTGGATGTTCACAATCTCATAAAAGATAAAACTGATATCTCATTAAACAGTCACAAAGCTTTTGTCCTTAGTGATCCTGGTCTTTCTGTAGGAGGTACTGATGTGAAACAAAAGTCTGTTCAAACTGTACTTAACATTAGTTTGCTGACTGAAAAATCAGAGTAGAAATAAAATTAAATAAAACGATATATCCAAAGATTTATTTAGTCGCAAATAATGCCATTATTATTTTCATTCAGGGGTTATTTTCATTTTCAAGCACTGATGCAATAAATTGTATTAAGAAATTAAAACTTAATTGTACTAACAACAACAAGGTTGAAGATTTCCAGGGAAAACATGGACTTAAAAAAATAAATTAAAATAAATAATAAAGTATCTCCCAAATGTATTGTTGCTGTGGATAAAAACTGTCTGCCAAGTGCATAAATGTAAATTAATTTATCTGCAAATAATGTATATGATCTACATAATTTATACACACTACAATTCAATACACTGAGGCCAGTAAGATTTTTTTAATTATTTTTATTTACACATTAAACTGATCACAAGTGACAGTAAAGACCTTTATAATGCTACAAAACATTTATATTTCTTCTGAACTTTCTATGCATTAAATAATCCTGAAGGAAATGTATTTCCACAGTCATATAAAGCAAAACCTGTTTCCAACATTATAACTAATAAGAAATGTTTCTTAAGCAGCAAATCAGCATATTAGAATGATTTCTGAAGGATCATGTGACACTGAAGACGGGAGTAATGGCTGCTGACAAATTCATCTTATATTTTAAAATATATTCAAATAAAAAGTTCTTTTAAATTGTAATATTTCAAAATATGACTGTTTTTACAGTATTTTTGACCCATTAAATGTACCCTTGTTGAGTAAAAAAAAACTACTTTCAAAAATATTAAACAATCTTACCAACCCCAAACTTAACTATACACATTTAACTGTATTAATATAATTTTTGTTGCAGGGTTCATGCATATGGATATATGGATGTATAAGGATAAAACATGCCATTCTTGTATAGGACACGTGGCAACATTATGGAATATTCACAAGCTCCTTTGACTCTGAGAACTGACTCTGAGAATGAAGAAAAAAAAAGAGAGAGAAAATTGTGAAAGGCTTGTGGGCTTCTTTTTGCTGACCAAAGCAGGACTTTGACTTTTACAAATGCAGTTCCATGGCACTCTTTTCGCTTCATGCCAGCTTAATATTAACAACCTCAGGGCTGGCCAAACAGCAATTATCAAGCTTGTGTTACTGTGTGTATGCATATGTGCATGTGTACGTGAGTGTGTGTGTAAGAAAGGACAAACTCTTTGAAGACTTCCAACTGTTCAGAGAAGCATAATACAACATATAGCTACAACACCAACAAAAGAGGTAATCCACTGTCACACAGAAAGGAGCACAGAGTCCATAGTCCTTTTGATTGGACAAGCAAGCCCCATTCAAAGAGTAGGAAATGAGAATGAGAGGCTTTGCTGCTTTACTGAAAATTGCCCCAGTGCATCCAAGAAAAAAAAATGCTTAGGAAGGTTTCTATTTTGGCATACAATGAGCAAGGCTGAGGGATAAATTATCACCATACTATCCATTCGCACACAAGAGGTGGCAGAGAATTATGATGCCTTAGAAACTTTGGAATCATAAAGGGTTTTGTGTCTGAAGAACTTCTAAAATTCAAAGGCCGCCTATATGAAACACTTATAATATTATGGGTTCACAGAAAAGGTCACACATATTATGTTTTGTGGCTGTATTAATGAAACAATTAGTATCTTAACATTTACAGATTGGCCCCATTAACTTCCTTTGTAAGTACCTCACTGTAACCCTTTATTTTAAGAAAAGAAAGAACAAGTTTGAGCTTAACTTGTATTGAACTTGGAATATCCATTTTACTGAGAACTGACAGAAAAATAAAAGGTTTAAGGGTTTACATTAGACCTACAACCACTTCACAAACATCTACATATTATTCACTGGCTTTTGTTTTTCCTTCCAGAACTTTTAGGCAAATATGTTGCGCTATTGATCATTCTGTAGCAGACGTATCCAAATGAAGAGAGATATATATTTGTCATTTCTTTGTAAACTGCTGGCTTACATAACGAGGTTGTTCAGGTCTGCTATTTTGGCTTTCCGCAAATGTATAAATTATTAGGTTGCAGGAGGCACATTTATTATATGTGTTTAGTTGCCTGGAGGCTAATAGCTGCTTTTCAGGTGTAGTAGGGCACTGATGAATGCTAGCTAATCGCTAATGTTGGCTGAGGGTTTAGACACCATTTATCACGTCTTTAAGGAATCTGCACATGGGAATATTAACAGCCGCATTGCCGTGACATAAGTCTCTAAAAAAGCCTTTAAGTGCATTAAAGCAGTGCTTTAGTTTGACATTAGATAATGAAATGAGAAGAGAGTCCAATTAATTCTAACAGCTTAAGAGTGGTTGAATGTAATGCAATGCCAAAATGCCAGACTTTAAATGCTCCAACGCACACTAATGCACTCTCTTAGGGTCAATTTTACCCACCAAGAAAGGTTGGCAAGGGTGTCATTTTACCTCTCTAGATTGGCTGACGCTTTAAATTACAGAGACTTCTGTAGATAAATCAAATCACAATAGCACTTTATAGCACAGCGGTTAGCAGTTCGCAGGGGCAAAGAGTCATTGTCAAAATTAAAGTATTTCATTCAAATCAGTTTACACAATAAATTATACCCAGGGGTGTCATGAACCAATATTCTTTTCTAGCTCACTTCATGCCCTAGATGAGATAAAATGACTTTAAAACAAATCTTAATATAACTTTACATAAAAAACTTTCCCCTTACTTACACTAAAAGAGAAAATTTGTGTAGAAACTATTTAAAATCTGTAACTATTTATGAAATTTACTATCCATTTCTATTTTACACTTAAAAAAAAAATTAACAGTGTAAATAATATATAATATTATATATATATATATATATATATACTGTGTATATATATATATACAGTGTGTACGGAGAGTATTCAGACCCCCTTATATTTTTCTCTCTTTTTTATATTGCAGCCATTTGCTAAAATCATTGTTTTTCCTCATGAATGTACCACAGCCCCCTATTGACAGAAAAACCAGACATTGTTGACATTTTTTGCAGAGTATTTAAAAAAGAAAAACTAATATCACCTGGTCCTAATATTTCAGACCCTTTGCTTCAGTTTTTAGTAGAAGCACCCTTTTGATCTAATTACAGCCATGAGTCTTTTTGGGAAAGAAACAACAAGTTTTTCACACCTGGATTTAAGGATCCTCTGCCATTCCTCCTTGCAGATCCTCGCCAGTTCTGTCAGGTTGGATGGTAAACGTTGGTGGACAGCCATTTTTTTAGGTCTCTCCAGAGATGCTCAATTTGGGTTTAAGTCAGGGCTCTGGCTGGCCATTCAAGAACAGTCACAGAGTTGTTTGTGAAGCCACTCCTTCGTTATTTTAGGTGTGTGCTTAGGGTCATTTGTCTTGTTGGAAGGTAAACCTTCGCCCAGTCTGAGGTCCTGAGCACTCTGGAGAAGGTTTTCGTCCAGGATATCCCTGTACTTGGCCGCATTCATCTTTCCCTCGATTGCAACCATTCGTCCTGTCCCTGCAGCTGAAAAACAGCATGATGCTGCCACCACCATGTTTTACTGTTGGGACTGTATTGGACAGGTGTGTGTGCAGTGCCTGGTTTTCTCCACACATAACCGCTTAGAATTAAGGCCAAAAAGTTCTATCTTGGTGTCATCAGACCAGAGAATCTTATTTCTCACCATTTTGGAGTCCTCCATGCGGGCTTTCATGTGTCTTGCAACTGAGGAGAGGCTTCCGTCGGGCCACTCTGCCATAAAGCCCCGACTGGTGGAGGGCTGCAGTGATGGTTGACTTTCTACAACTTTCTCCCATCTCCCGACTGCATCTCTGGAGCTCAGCCACAGTGATCTTTGGGTTCTTCTTTACCTCTCCACCAAGGCTCTTCTCCCCCGATAGCTCAGTTTGGCCAAACGGCCAGCTCTAGGAAGGGTACTGGTCATCCCAAACGTCTTCCATTTAAGGATTAATGAGGCCACTGGTGCTCTTAGGAGCCTTAAGTGCAGCAGAATTTTTTTTTTTTGTAACCTTGGCCAGATCTGTGGTTTGCCACAATTCTGTCTCTGAGCTCTTTCAGGCAGTTCCTTTGACCTCATGATTCTCATTTGCTCTGACATGCACTGTGAGCTGTAATAGACAGGTGTCTTATATAGACAGGTGTGTGGCTTCCTAATCAAGTCCAATCAGTATAAACAAACACAGCTGGACTCAAATGAAGGATAGAACCATCTCAAGGATGATCAGAAAAATGGACAGCACCTGAGTTAAATATATGAGTGTCACAGCAAAAGGGTCTGAATACTTATGACCATGTGATATTTCAGTTTTACTTTTTTTTCTGCAAAAATGTCAACAATTCGGTGTTTTTCTGTCAATATTGTGTGCTGTGTGTACATTAATGGAAAAAAAAATTACTTAAATGATTTCAGCAAATGGCTGCAAAACAAAGAGTGAAAAATTTAAGGGTGTCTGAATACGTTCCGTACCCACTGTATATATATTATTACATATAACAATTAATAGAACATTTGTTATTCTACACTACCATTCAAAAGTTAGGGTTGGTAAATATTTTTCAAATTTTTTTTTTAAAGGAAGTCTTTATGCTCACAGGCTGCATTATTGTGAAATATTATTCAATTTAAAATAACTATTTTATACTTTAATATACTTTAAAATTTAATTTATTCCTGTGATGGAAAAGCTGAATTTTCAGCATCATTACTCTAGTCTTCAGTGTCATATGATCCTTCAAAATCATTCTAATATGCTGATTTGCTGCTCAAGAAACATTTCTTATTATTATCAATGTTGAAAACATTTGTGCTGCTTAATATTTTTTTGTGGAAACCATGATACATTGTGTTTTCCAGGATTCTTTTGATGAACCGAAAGTTCAAAAGAAAAGCATTTATTTGAAATGCTATTTGAAATTCTGCAACATTATAAATGTCTTTACTGTCACTTTTGGTCAATTTATTGCATCCTTTTTTTTTTGGCCTTAAATAAAGTATTATCTTTAACTTAAACTAAAATTTAAAAAAATTTACTGACCCCAAACTTTTGGACTGTAGTGTATAAAAAAAGGGCTAAAATAAATAAAACTGAGGGGGGCACCCTTTGTTTGAATGAACATAAACTTCTGATTAGACCTGTTATGAAGTATGACCCAGAAGCCTTTTTAATGTCATGCTACTATCTTGCCTCTCTGAGGGGTTGCTGGCCCCCAGCCCCTCTCAGAGCTGAAATCAGCACTCCGCCACACACGGGGCACTGACCCACCAGCCGGGATTTTAAATGAATCGGAGGATAGGACATAGGAGCAGCACCTGCCCAGATGGCAGGGTGCACAGGTCCCGAGCAGAGATACAACATAGGCTTACCTGCGAGTTCGACCTGGATGGACGCCACAGACATACCCCTGGGACAAAAGAGAGGAAGGGAATGCTGAGATCCAGTCTGTTGGCCGTGACTTCCATACCTCGAGAGTTCATGCCTGGTGGGAAAGGGTTAGGGATGACATTTGCCTCACGAACCTTTGGATTATTCAAGGCTAGTCCACTACGGTGCACATTTGAAAAATTATTTCAGTTATCCCTATGAATGTACTCGATTTATAACTCTTATTTATAACTGAAAGGTAACTGCTGTGTATATTAAAAGAATAATGCTGATTACCACATAATTAATTTCCATGTGAATCTCCACTTATTTATAAAAATCAAAATTGAAAAGAGTTCCATTGAGGCATATACAATGGAAGTGAACGGAGACCATGTGTACAAATTAAAATACGCACTTTAATTTTTAGTCCACGTTACTATGACTTTTTACAATAACAATATAACTGTATTATTATGATATTACTGTTGTTGTTTACTACTACTATTAATGCTAATAATTAACCTTACCATAACTTTAATATTTACAATAACAATAATAGTTTCTATGGATATGATTAATTATTATTGATTATTATTAATAATAATAAATTGTTATTATTATTTATTTATTTTCATAGCCACAGTTTATTCCAAAGTTGACATTAATACGATCTTAGTGTGGGAAAAAAATCACTTACTGACCTTTTCTGTATGAGGTTATGTCCAATTTTACATTGTTGCCATGGCAATGAAACACTGTGAACCCTAAAACCACTGAAAAAAAGACAGAGAGAGTTTCAAACAGCTTTACAACTTAAATACAAAAGTTTTAACAGAAAAATTTATGGGCTTTCACAAAATTATACACTTCGCATTTAATTTAATAATTTATGCATTTACCAGACGCTTTTATCCAAACAACTTACATCCTTCAGGCTATAACATTTTTTACCAGTATGTTCTATAGATATATCTATATTGTATATATATTTATCATATGCATTTATGATAAAAAAGAAGCCCCATTCACTTCTACTGTAA
This sequence comes from Sinocyclocheilus anophthalmus, assembly GCA_018155175.1. NCBI lineage: Eukaryota > Metazoa > Chordata > Actinopteri > Cypriniformes > Cyprinidae > Sinocyclocheilus > Sinocyclocheilus anophthalmus. The sequence goes on from JADLZN010004555.1 coordinate 198,751, forward strand.
ATGCCTCACCATAACTTCGATTTCTGTTGTTGTTTATTTTTTTAAGAAAACAAGAGAACAATTTTTTGTGATAATCAGCTTGTATGAATATTCCCTTAAGCTTGCAACATAAATGAACACTGCACAAAGTGAAAAGTGTCTTTAAAGGGGTCATATGATGCTGCTAAAGAACATTATTTTGTGTATTTGGGGTAATGAAATGTGTTTATGCGGTTTAGGTTCAAAAAACACATTATTTTCCCCATACTGTACATTATTGTTTCTCCTCTATGCCCCGCCTTTCTGAAACGCGTCGATTTTTACAAAGCTCATCGGTCTGAAAAGCGAGGTGTGCTCTGATTGGCCAGCTATCCAGTGTGTTGTGATTGGCCGAATACCTCAAGCGTGTGACGGAAATGTTACGCCCCTACCATATTGTGATGATGCCCTGTCAGGCCGGAGCGATGATTCAAAAACATGAAAACCCATTATAAACGAGGCATTCGTTGCATCCAGTGGGAACATAATTATTGATTATAATGACTTATACTGTCTTTTTACGTGTTGCGTTGCATCGCGCTGCGTAAACATAAAACCATGTCTGCATTTGTGATCAGAGAAAATGACAAACAACAAGCCCTACTCTACACTGCCCAAAAAAACTTGCTTTAAATATATAAAATATAAAAAACGTACTTACAGTCTTTGAGTCAGAACAGCCGGCATTGTAGTCTACTCTACCAGGATCAGGAAACAGTCCTCCATAAAAAGTGTTCTGGAACAGTGTTGTAAATACAACTTAACCACTGATTTCTAGTCGTGTCCTCTTTTGGAAGGCCAAACAAAGTAGTTTCGCTTTCACAACGAAACAGCGTCACACACCGCGGCCTACAGTGAGCTGAGGCCGGGGGCTAGCGTGAGGAACGGCAAGAGGGTTAGAGTGAGCAGAGGCGGGTGGGCTTGAGAACGGCGCGGCCGGCGATTTCGACGAAGGAGCGTCCGGAAGGACATGTGACGACTCCGGGCTGGACTCCGCTTCGTCCACGGTGAAAGCCGATCCGGCGATCGACAGCGCAAAGTTGTAGTATTTCCTCAGCAACCAGCACGGATCAGCTCCAGGCATGACGAAGTGGATATCGTCCTCTTTTGGAAGACCAAACAAAGTAGTTTCGCTTTCACAACGAAGCACACAGCGCCTTCACGACATGGCGGCGGCGTCAACAATACTACAGTGAGAATATAAGTTACGCCTTATTTCTTTGCGTGAACATTTGGGCGGTGTTATGCAAATCTTCCCACATAGTGACGTAGATATGTGGGGGCGTGTTAGAACGAGCCGTTTTAGGTAGGTGTGGCTGACTCTTAACTTTTATAAAGAATATCTCTTTGGATTTGAGACTTTAGTCTTTGCAACTTTACAGATCTTCTTTATGCACCAAGAGCTTGTAACACTCCAAAGAGAAAGGAAAAATTGAAATCGCATCATATGATCCCTTTAAGGAGAAAATTACTTTTATTGGCGTGACCTAATGCAGCCAGGTTGATTTAAACTATTAAATATTAAGGTATTTGTATTTTTTTTTTTCCAAATTAGAGACGTATTAGACACAGTCTAAACCAGTCAATTTACATGCTAACAGATTTTTTGGGTTTACAATCATTTTTACAGCAATACAAAACTGCAGAAACATTCAGAAAACATTCTGCATTTCATTTTTCATAATAACTGTCTTCTTGCAAAAAAGATGCAAACCGTACCCTGAAATACGAATTATAAAATGCAAATGTGTCCCGTACGGCTTGAAATATGTATGCCTCTGCGCTTACAAGGGACTTGGGCTTTAAAAGAACTCAATGTAGGTCCCTCACAGCAGCGGCTGCTCTCTCTGTCCTTCACATTTCACTGGTCAGTGCCCAGTAATCAACACACATTACCCACACAGAGCCCAAGCTTAATTACCAATCACACACAGACCCACAGACACTCCAGCTCTTCCATATTCCGTCTGCCACTTTAAAATCACTAAATAATAATAATAAAAAATCCTTAAATAAGATAAGTAAAATAAATAATATATATTAGTAACTATAAAAAAATTATAAAGTGTTGATTTTATAATTATTAAATAAAATACATAAATTAAATAAATAACCTTAATATATTAAAAATAATTTAATAAGAATATAAACCATTAAAAAAATTAAATAAAAATATTTTTTGGTAAATTAATTATTATAAAAATATCAATAACATAATAGTATCATAAAATAGTAATAAAGAATAATTATAATATTATTAACTTATATAATATTATATAATTAATCATATACTTATATCTTTATATAATATTACGAAACATTATAACTTAAAAATATATAATCATTAAAAGCTTAATAAATATAATTTTTTTATATTAATAAATAAACAAATTCTTATCTATATTTCATAAATTATTTAAGGAAAATATTTTTTATTAGAAGTTCTTAAAAAATATTAAAAATAATAAATAGGTAACTTAATACTAGATAAATAATAAATATTAAATATATAAAGTAATAGCTATAATAGAAAAAAAAGTATATAATTAAAATATTAAAAAAAATATTAATATATAATAAATAAACTTATATATCAACCACAATATAACATTATAAATAAATAACAATATAATTTTAAAAAACATAGTAACCTTTTTTTCCTCCCCCCGCCCTCCCACCCTCAACACTCACCCATTATTTAATTCAAGATTATGAATGAACCTGACAACAGAGTAGTAAATGTGTTTTTGGTTTTTGAGATTATGTTGCAGTGGTTGATATGCTGATGAGACGGTAACTGCCTCTCGAGAGTGCGTGGCTTCCCCTCACATATGAGACCCCCTCTGCTGGATTCTCTCATACAGCATCCTGCGGAGAAGATTTACTTCTTACACAAAAAAAAACTGTTTTGCATATACCGCGTCTGATTGTTGCCAACTTTGGAAGAGCTGCCTAAGATATAGAAATTTTCTTTAGGGAAGTTCACCTCCTAAAATTCAATATTCTGTTACCGAGTTAATCACCTCAAGGTTTTCATGTTTTCACTATAAAGAGTAATAATAATAAGTAATATTAAAGTTAGGTTTTTATGGTTATAATTATTATTATTTTATTATGAACAACACAATAACAGCAATAATATTATATATCCATCATGTTTCATACACATTATCCCACAACATAATAACTAAATTAAAGATTAAGTTCTATGATGGTTATGGGTGAATATTACACTGATGATTATTATTTCATGGTTACTATAAGAATATCACTTAGCAAGTTTAGGTAGGTGTATTATTATTTAATAATATGATATTATAACAATTTATCCTAATTATTATTTATAATTCATATTAACAACAACAACACAACAACACCACAATAAGTATACATTATTACTATTAATAATAATACAAATATATTCTATAATAATATTATAATCATATATTATGTATCTTTTGTTTTTGTTGTTGTGTATAATCATCATTATTTATTAATAATATTATTATTGTTATTCTTTTTTAAATAACAAGCACTATATTTATGAAAAAAAATAAAGTAAATAAAATGAAATAATTATCTCACACAGTTTAGCTTGCTCGTTTTAATGATGTGGAAAACAAGACTGATTAACAAAAAATTACTTTTGCAGGATTAAATAGAACATATAAAGTGAATTTTAATAGTATTCAGGATGCTCTTTTCCATATAATGACAGTGAATGGGGACTAGGGTGAGAACAAATTCATTATACAAAAGTAAGTCTCAGAATATTCCTCAATGATACACCTTTTTGTTCCACAGAAAAAAGAAATTCAAATAAGTTTGGAACAACATGAAGGTGTGCAAGTGATCTTTCTTTTTTTGGGTACACTATTACTTTAAGATATTTTTGAAACGCATCTTCTTTTGGAAACATTTAGAAGAAAACGTTATGTAAAACCCCCAAATGTGCCTCATTTCATTTTGCACATCCAGTCATCCATGAAACCATCCATTCATCCATACTCACATATCCATCAAACCATCCGTTCATTCTAGCAACTTTTCTCTACAAGCATTTCATATTTGAACAAAAATGATCACAGCAGGGGCAGTGGAGCAGGAAATCAGGTGAGGGGAAACAGGAAGTTGCAGGTGTGACACGGGTCCTGTGGAGCCCCATCTAAGCAGGAAGTGATATTGAGTAAGAGCAGATGGATCTGATACGATTACAGCTTGTAGTTGGAAAAGCCATCTGTTCTGGTGACTGTTTATAGCCGTGAACTAAGACTGTGAAGCAATATCCAACAGGCACAGAGGAGCGAGAAGGAACACAGTTGCAGGAGAAGTTTCAATAATGGCCCTGAGAGATATTGAAATAACAAATGCAATATGTCGGTTCCTGCGGTCTTGTGTATTCACTGTTGGAGCGTTTTTTCGGAAGAATCCAGAAGTTAAATTACCATACACACCAATTAAAGTTTCTCATTCCATATCCCTGTGAAAGTTTCACACTCAGGTCAAGTTTTAAGAGGTGCACACATTCATGTCCTTTGAAACCCGTATGACTGAGGAACACAAAATGAGTGAAATATTATGCATTGTGCATACCCAATGAAAAAATCTATTTATTTAAATCTGTCCACTGGTGAAATCAGGCATTAAGGAGACTAGCAAATATTCATCTTATTATACATTATATTCAGTACTGCACATAGTAGTTTAATATTATTATTATTAAACCTCTATAAATTTTCATTTTGTCCCACACACTTAACAAATATAAACAAGGCTTTGGATCACTTGATTTTGCATTAAATTCTGCAGAATCACAAAATCCTGGAGTGAATGACTATCTTAGGGAATGTTGACTTAAATTATGTTTCTCATACAAAAACAAGGTTTCAGAAGAATTGAAATATCATACAAAGGCAATATGAACCACTATTATGATAATTTTATAGTGCTTTTGACAGAAGCTTGACAGAACCAATCCCCAATCCACTTTCCGTAAGCATCAAAATGTATCATGACTTCCACAAAAATATTAAGCAGCACTTACTGTTTTCAACATTGATGATAAAAAATGTTTCTTGAGAAGCAAATCATCATATCAGTATGATTTCTGTATGAAGGATCAAGTGACATTGAAGACTGGAGTAATGATGCTGAGAATTCACAAGAATAAATTACATTATAAAATATATTCAAATAGAAAATAGTTATTTTAAATTGTAATATAATTTCACAATATTACAGTTTTTATAGTATTCTTGATCAAATAAAAGCAATGTCGATTTGCAAAAGAGACATTGAAAAATCTTTCTGGCCTGAACAATTTGAATAACAGTGTATGTTTTTAAAAAAATTTTTTTTCTTTTGTCTACTGTGGGCATTCATATTTGTCACTGACCTTTCTAAAGTAGAACCGAAGTCTGACCCAATTCACTTTCATTATTTGGACGGGAGCAGCTTGGACATTCTTCTAAACGTCTCTTTTTGTGTTCCACTGAAGAATGTAAAACATACAGGACCATGAGTAAATCATTAGGAAATTCTCATCTTGGGGGGCTTAACTATCCCTGTATGTTTTAGTAAAAAGCATCTGCTAGCTCAGGGAAGCTACTGTCTCTAACTCATTTGGACTGATCTCAGTCTCTCAAAACTAATAGAGCTCAGCAGTGTCTGGTAATGAATGCACAGGTGCCTTTGACTGTCCACCAGCATCCCAAGACATTTGCTCAGAGAAAAGAAAGAGAGCGCGAGTGATGCAAGTGGTGCAGTACGCTTCTAATTCCCTCAACTGCGTGCCTCCACATTAGTCATTCTTGTCTTGGCGCCTCAATTAGTGGCATGTATGTTAGATGTTTTCTCACTTTCAGCCCTCTGCCTATGCTTAATTGCCCACCTAGGTCACTGTTCAGAAATTAGTTATCGCTCGGCTACGGTGTCAGGCCGGGGTGTGAATGGCTTCTGAGACTTAATGAAAGGTAATGATAAGATAAATGATCTCCTAAATATTCATCTGGGTTTTGTATTGATGTGTGGAATGTGTAAAATGGAGGAACCCGCAAAGCTGCTCCATTTGTTTAAGCTGCTAACTAGCACACGGCAATATACATCCACTGTATGGAAAAGAGCAGCACTAACATTCTGTTAAACATCACAATTTGTGTTCTGCATCAATGATGTGACACTCATCCAATTCATTTATTCAAAAATATATTATAAATGCAATTCATACATAAAATGCTTTAAATACACCTTTCATATGATATTTTTAATTTTTATATATTTGTTGAGAATATACTGTCAGGGTGACATGACACAGTCTGCCATAAGCTTTTATTATTATTTCTTAGAAAAAAATAATATTTATATACAAAACCAAATTCACCATAAAAGCCTATGAATATTTAAAAATATTTTGCCAGCCAAAGTAATGTAAAAAATTATGTTGTGCAACCAACAAGCAGAAAAAAAATTAAATCAAGAAATAATATCATACTTTCATAACTGTATGTCAAAGTCAATAAGCCTCCTAAAATATTACAATTTGACCTTTTTATAGACAAAATTAGTTTAGATTGCAAAATATCATGTGGTAGAATCCCCCAAAACAATGATATTTATGAATTAATTAATGATATTTGTTGTATTTAATTATTAAATTTAAAAACATTTTTGAAAATAATTATTAAAATGTATAAATTTACACATTTCCAATGTGTAAGGAAAATTATACTTAATAATACGTTTTACTTGGTTACAACGCATGACATTTAACAAAAAAAAGTTACATTCAATTCAAACTTTGCAAGAAAACATTAAAAGTTTTCCCAAAGCCAACATGAATACAAAGACCATATCTCTAAAAACATGAGATTGTTCTTATACTGTGGACACTCTTATTTGTCATTGACTTTTCTAGTAGTAGAACGAGAGTCATACCAGCTGAATAAATGATGACATAATTTTTATTCTTATTTGAATTATTCCTTTAAAACAGGCACCAATGAATGTATTTCATTAGCAAATTCACATATGCACGAGTCCCAGTGGCCTGTTGTACAGAGTAAAGGGTGGTTATAGGACAGATAGTACCCAATCCCTTGTGTTTTATGCTGACTAGATAAATCAGATAAAACGTTGCACTACTACAATAGGAGAAAGTGAAGGGGAAAGTAGAGCACTGTAAACACACTCTGAAGCCATCACACTAATCACCTATGCAACACTTTTATTTAGTCAATTACTATTGTGTCACAACACCACAGTCTTGAATAATGAATAAATTAAATATGTATAAGATGTATATTGTATAATTAAAAGCAGGACCGCATGACTCATTGCGCCTATTTATCGCCATTATACCTCATGTCTGTACAATACTTAAAAAATTCAATTTTGGATTAATTTTTGATTGATTACACACATGCGGTGCTTTTACAATAATTGTATTGCATTGGAAGTATTCGCTCTATGCAAATAAGCCACAAATTTACATTAACATCACAGTCTGCGTCTCATTTAAAGTCAGCGGTATTCACGAGGATCATAGTGTGTGACAGCATGCTCACATCTCTGTAGACTCATATGAGTCATATTCAGTGCAGAAACACTATTTCCACAAAAATAAATAAATAAATACTACATGCACAATATATTGGTGCCTAATATATCATTCAGTGCTACTAAAAAAAAACATATGTAAACCATTAACATGCTCTTCATGCCAGTGGACCGATGGACATCTTTGTCTGTATTTTAGCAACTCGTGCCAAAAACACATTTTCGAGGTGCTAGATCAAATTGATGGTAGTTTATTTATAAGCTAGTGATGCCTAATTTAAAGCATTCTTTACCATTCTGTGTTATTTTTAAATGCAAGTTGTGTGTGAACACTCCAATGGAAGCCTGTTTCCACCACTTAAAAAAGTCAGAATTGTGGATTTCTAACACTTCTCACAATTCTCAGTTTATATCTCACAATTTTGAGTCAACATCTCACAATTTGGACCATTTTATCAGAATTGCGAGATTATATCATGCTATTCTGGTGGGGTTTTTTTTTGTCAGAATTGCAAGTTTGTAACTGTATTCTAACTTCTAATAAATTTGCGTTAACATCTCAATCTGGACCATTTTCTCAAAATGGTGAGATTATAACTTGCTATTCTGACTCTTTCTCAAAGTTGCAAGTGTGTAACACAACTCAAATGATATTTCTCGTAATTTTGCGTTAACATCTCACGAAACTGACTATTTTCTCAGAATTGTGAGATCATAACACAATTCTAACTTTTATTTTTTGCAATTCCACGTTTAAATCTTACAGTTTTTACGGTAACATATCAAAACTCAGACCATTTTCTCAGAGTTGTGAGATTATATCCTGCTATTCGGAATTTTTTTCCTCAGAACTGCAAGCTTCTAACACAATTCTTACCTTATTTCTCTCTTTTTCTCTCATTAACATCTCACAATTTAGGCGACTTTTTTTCTGAAAACTGTGAGATATGAACTTGGCATTGTGAGAATTGTGAGATGTTTTTTTAAATGGCAGAAACTGGTTTCCATACACTCACATACAAATCACTGTAGTTTGTGAGTGAAACAACTATGCTTGATGTATTCTTCTGGTAAAACCTTTTCTATGATATATGACATGATGATTTTACTGATTTCTATTATCATATTTATTTCAATAGTTCATACATTTTAATCGCCAAGTGTTTTCTAACGAATTAGCTATTTATTTAGGTTCAAAAGGGAGACAAAAATCTATCACATTAATATCTGAGCTGTTGATTATCGATTGTCCAGAAATTCACTGCATCTCAGAAATATTCTTCAGCCTCAAGCTCTAGACTGAACTAATCTTTGTATTCCTATTTTTTATTCAAATTTTGTTATTCTTTTGACTTGAATATTCTTTTTAAATATGTCTATTTGCTGACCAGGCAGAGCCTGCTGTCTGCCGCCTTTTAAAATTTCTCCTTTTCCCAGCATTTATGGCTATTAGTAAAAAGCGGGGATGCGAGTGAGTCTGAACTCCAGCTGGGAGTGATGTGGATAGCATGTCTCCAGGCCAATTTATGGAGCAATTAGTCTCACAGAGCCACCAGGGTCAAACTCTTTGTAGCACCATGGTCTAGAATAAAATAAAGACTGTGGACAACACGGTAATGTAACCACGCAGATGGGAGGAGGCACTGCTTTTTCCTGGTCAAAGGTGGTACAACAGTAGCAAAAAAGGACAAAATGAGGACATATCTGCTGTCAATGTGTGGAAAAGTCTCAGTACTGCAGGAGTCTGGACCTCTACAGACTGAAGTCAACAAACCATTAAAGCACACATCCCAGCTCAGCTGCATCGACTGGCACGCTGCTCTTATTGGCACTTTATGGTCTGGTTTCATCTGAATGGATAGTTCGTATCCTTGACTATGTATTTATGCATTTTCCTCTAAGTGGCTTTGCCAAAAAAGCATCTAACATTAAAATAAACTGAAACGTCAACATTTATTTTTTTCAATTGCAGACATTAAAATAAAATAAAGTAAAAAAAAAAAAATTATTTATCTATAATGGACCCTGGACCACAAAACCAGTCTTAAGTCGCTGGGGTATATTTGTAGCAATAGCCAAAAATACATTGTATGGGTCAAAATTATCGATTTTTTTTTATGCCAAACATCATTAGGATATTAACTAAAGATCATGTTCCATCAAGATATTTAGTAAATATCCTACCGTAAATATATCTAAACTTAATTTTTGATAAGTAATATGATTGTTAAGAACTTCATTTGGACAACTTTAAAGGCGATTTTCTCAATATTTTGAATTTTTTACACCCTCAGATTTCAGATATTCAAATAGTTGTATCTCAGCAAAATATTGTCCTATCATAACAAACCATACATCAATGGAAAGCTTATTTATTAGATTTCGAATTATGTATAAATCTCAATTTGAAGAATTTACCCTTATATATATATATATATATATATATATATCTATATACACACACACACACACACACACACATACAGGTGCATCTCAATAAATTAGAATGTGTGGAAAAGTTCATTATTCAGTAAATTCAACTCAATGTGGAACTTGTGTATTAAATAAAATTCAATGCCAACCCACACAAACTAAAGTCGTTTTAAGTCTTTGTCTTTTAAATTGTGATGACTTTGGATCAGATTAACAATTTTTCCACGACATTTAATTTATTGAGATGCACCTGTATGTATAATCATATATATTATATATATATATATATATATATGTGTGTGTGTGTTTGTGTATATATATATATCTATTAATAATATACACCAATATGTTCACAATAACATCTAGGGATTAGCAAATAGAGAATGTATTTGTACTTTCTCTATGGCTAAAACATAAATATATAAAAAAAAAAAAAATATTTATGAAGGTGACTGATAGAAAGTGGCATGGATTTCTTTAGACACACACGCACAAACGAATCCACACCACCCTTCAGTTAATTAACATCCATGACACAGTGCATAATTCCTCTCATCCCTGTTTTGATCCAGAACGGACTAACATTACTTAATGCTGATACCACCTGAGGAACACTCTGAAAAAAACAATCTGTTTTAAATTAGCATACTAATTGAAACGGACCATAATAATTAAGCGGCATAAACACCGAGCGATGCGCACACTGATAATTAGGAAGGCCTTTGGTAATTAATAAAAAAGGAAAATAGCTGAACGTCTCTAACAAGTCCTGGGTGTGTTGCCTAACCTTTGACCTCTGTACTATGTGGAAGGATGACTTGAGACATCTGTGCGGTGTATCACCTTAATTAACTAAATGTGTTGGCTTAATCGATGTGTCCAGACAATAGAGTTAAAGCTCACTGAAGTATGCTTATCGAGTCTGCAGAAAGATTTTAATAGGTAAAGAAGGCTTAACCGTGAAGTCTGTTGGCAAATCATCCCATCATTACTCAGTGCATTGAAACATTTGGTGGCAAGGCGGCTGATGTGGTCACTTAAAATGTATTGTCACTTTACTGGCAAAATTAACTACTGTACAAAACATAATGGTCTCATTTTGCACCAGACAATTAATTGAAAGAAACAGTTCACCCATTCACTACAGAGTATCCATTGGTGAGCATAGTGATGTAATGCTACATTTATCCAAATCTGTTCTGATGAAGAAACAAACTCTTCTATATCAGAATATCAGAATCGTGGATGGCCTGAGGGCGAGTAAATTTGCAGCATATTTTCATTTTTGGGCGAACTATTCCTTTAACGTCAACATGAAACTGCATTTGTTAGTCATTTTACATCCATAGTGTGACTTTCAAATAGAAAATGCACTAAGAAAAAAAATGTAGTGATATTTGAATTCATCAGCTGGGCACTGTTTACAGAAACTCATTTGTTTTTGTAAAAATACTATTAAATACTCTTTTGATAACATGTTGACTTGTAGTTTCTTGACATAGATGTTTTGCTTAGATTCCTATGAAACTAAAATGAAAACAAAATAAACAAAGAAAATAAAAAATCTAATAAAAAAATTATTTTAGTTTTTAACACATGGTGCACAAAACGTGAAACTTTTATAAACAGGTAGCATTAAATATGAAAATACCAGTAGATAACAATTACAATGGAATTTTGAAAATCTTATTTCCCATGTTACAAAAATGGCATTCTTCCATCTTAGAAACATTGCCAAGTTACGAAATGAAGCTAGTTCATGCATTCATGACCTCTAGACTGGACTACTGTAATGCACTGCTAGCTGGTTGTCCTGCATCTTCAATAAACAAGCTACAGGTAGTCCAAAATGCAGCGGCTAGAGTCCTTACCAGGTCAAGAAAATATGATCATATTACCCCAATTTTACAGTCTCTGCACTGGCTACCTATTAAGTTCCGTATCAGTTACAAAATATTATTACTTGCCTATAAGGCCCTTAATGGGTTAGCTCCTGCGTACCTAACTAGTCTTCTACCACGCTACAATCCATCACGCTCCCTAAGGTCGCAAAACTCTGGACTTTTGGTAGTACCTAGGATAGCAAAGTCCACTAAAGGAGGTAGAGCTTTTTCGCATTTGGCTCCCAAACTCTGGAATAGCCTTCCTGATAACATTCGGGGTTCAGACACACTCTCTCTGTTTAAATCTAGATTAAAGACACATCTCTTTGGCCAAGCATTCAAATAATGCATCTCATAATCTTTTACTGCAGTTATATCTGATCAAATGCACATAGTTATTCTTTAGTTTGGTTTAAAGAAATCAATTTTGCTTGGTTGGAATAGCATCTACGCTAATTATGTCTCTATTGGTTTCTCTGTTTACTCAAGCTTCAGTCTGGATCCAGAACACAAGATAAGAGATGATGCAACCCCTCAGAGGAACTCAGATGATGCCAACCAGGAAACAACATACAGAACTACCACATATTGCTATAAGTTTGATTGCGTCATATAATAATTGCTGTTAATAGTCTGTTTTATTACATCTTAAATTGATTTTTCCGTACATTTCTGCCATATGTACATTAACTGACAGTCACCACTGATAAACTACCACTAAATATTGTAGAAACTTAATTGGCTGTAAAGTTGCTTTGCAATGATTTGTATGGTGAAAAGCGCTGTACAAATAAACTTGACTTGAACATTTAGCGCCCAAACTCTGGAATAAACTACCTAACATTGTTCAGGAGGCAGAAACACTCTTGCAGTTTAAAATCTAGATTAAAGACCCATCTCTTAAACCTGGCTTACACATAACACACTAATACGCTTCTAATATTCAAGTCCGTTAAAGGATTTTTAGGCTGCATTAATTAGGTCAACCGGAACCGGGAACACTTCTCATAACACCCGATGTACTTGCTACATCGTTAGAAGAATGGCATCTACGCTAATATTAGTCTGTTTCTCTCTTATTCCGAGGTCACCGTAGCCACCAGATCCAGTCTGCATCCAGATCAGATGGTCACTGCAGTCACACGGATCCAGTACATATCCAGCCCAGACAGTGGAACAGCACCTAGAGAGGACCTCTACAGCACTGAAAGACAGTGGAGACCAGGACAACTAGATGAGCCCAGATACAGATCCCCTGTAAAGACCTTGTCTCATATGGCCACCGGGACAAGACCACAGGAAACAGTTGAGTCCTCTGCTCAATGTGACATTGATGCAGCCTGGAATTGAACTGCTGGTTTCATCTGGTCAGAGGAGAACTGGCCCCCCGACTGAGCCTGGTTTCTCCAAAGGTTTTTTCTCCATTCTGTCACCGATGGAGTTTGGTTCCTTACCACTGTCACCTTTAGCTTGCTTAGTTAGGGACACGTCAATTTTCAGCGAATCATTGACTTGATTGCAAATGATGCAAAGAACATGTTAAAATGAACTGAGCGGATGATGACATCTGAATCACTGTGAACTGTCTTTAAATGAAAAAATGAGTGTTACTATTGTCCATTTGGATTTATTGACACCCTAGTTTCACCTAATTAACTGCGGTTCAGCTGCTTTGACACAACCAGTTTTGTATAAAGCGCTAAACGATTAAAGGTGACTTGACTTGACTTGACAATGGAGTGTCATGAGAAATTGAAAATCTTTTTTTTTCTTTTTTCTGACGTACATCTAAGTGTAAAAATTATCGAAAAAGACTAAATATAGGACGTGGACTTTTTTTATATGCATTTTGATTAAACATTATGAGGTCAAAAAAATTTTAACAAAAAATTATAGAATGCCCACAGGTTGAATTGTACCCAATATCTATGGATTAGGAAAATAAGATAGGTTGATAGATTAATTAGTTGCCATGAAACTTAGGAGCCCTAAAGCTAAAAATAAAAACTAAATAAACTGAAACTTGAAACTAAAAAAAAAAAAAGAGCGAGAACTAACAAAAACTAATTTGAAAAGACATTAAAGGGGTCATATGATGCAATAAAAAAAATGTCTTTCACTTTGGAGTGTTACAAGCTCTTGGTGCATAAAGAAGATCTGTAAAGTTGCAAGACTAAAGTCTCAAATCCAAGAGATATTATTTATAAAAGTTAAGAATCAACCACACCCTCCTAAAACGGCTCATTCTAACAAGCCCCCACATATCTACATCACAATGTGGAAATATTAGCATAATGCCCGCCCAAATGTGCACGCAAAGAAAGAAGGCGTGTTTCAGTAACCGCAGTTAGTGTTGAAGCAGAATGTCAGGGAGATGCTGTGTGTTTCGTTGTGAAAGCAAAAGCACTTTATTTGGCGTTTCGGAAGTAGATGCATTTAGGAATCATCGGTTAAGATTTATTTTCAACAGAACAGCACAACCCAGATGTTCGAATTTGTGCAACGCATTTTATGGACGACAGTTTTTTGAACCTAGAAGAGTACAAGGCTGGCTGTACACAAAGTCTATTTCTAAAAAAAAGGAAAAAAAAAAGGGGTCAATTCCGACTTTGCTATGATAATATGGCGCTTCTGAATCAACGACTGTAAGTATATTTTGTTATTAGCAATAGTATTTGCTATTGACTGTTCAAATGCGGAGTTTTGCACAGCACAGAGTAACGCATCGTGTGTGTGTGTGAGGGGAACAGGGTCCCATCACAGGAGAGTGAACTGCCTGTCAGAAATCATAGCAAGTCAGCTGTCTTAACCGCGGCTTGTACTGCATCATCACTGTGTCTGTCAAGCGACTCTGTCACCCTTTTGGGCTTGAACTGATGGTAAAACTAACGACATTATTAACTGTCTTGATATTTACTTTGAAAGCTGAAGCGATTATGATAAGGGTACATTTCCGACGCGTGCTTGTGGTGTTCAGCCAATCACAATGCACTGGGTCAGCTGGCCAATCAGAGCAGACTGCGCTTGTCAAAGGAGGGGGCTTTGTTGAAAACGAGGTGTTTGAGAGAGGCGGGGCATAGAGGACCTACAATAATGTACAGTATTTGAAAAATTATGTTTTTTGAACATTAAAGCATGTCAACATATTCTGTTACACCAAATACACAAAATAATGATCTTTAAAATAGCATCATATGACCCCTTTAAAAAATAAAACGGGAATAGAAAGTAAATTCAAAAATTGATGTCCACATAACAGTGGCATTTACTAAAACTCTAGGACCAGTAAAAACCATTTAAAGTTGCATCACTGGTTTTTGACATCTGTTAATTAGTTAAAATTTCCCTGAGCCTTAGAGAAAGTGAGAGCAGATGAAAAGGCAAAAGATCATCTTGATGATTTGTCTCACACTCCTTTACCATTTTAACTATGCTTTTGTTCTTTGTAGTAAGAGAGAGTTTCACTGGCACAACCTTTAGGGAAATTAATTCATTTACTAAGTGTCTTAATAATTACACTGACATCAGGGTTAATTGCCTAATCCGTATTGCCATAGAAGCGTCCTGTTGAAATCCCCACACAATCTGTTCCAGAAATGGGGGCCAGAGGATACCCACAACAGTGGGAGACTTTGACCTAAATAAAAAGTTTTCTCTGAATACGGATGCTCCTTTAGACAATATCTTAATCTACTAATGTTGTTTTTTAATCGATTTCAAGCAACTCTGTGCAGCATATGTAAATATGTCACCAGTGGAAGGTGGTGTGTTTTGCAACTGACCCATTCTTTTTTACTTAAAAAAAGGCAGAATAAATGAAGCACCAAAATAAAAATAAAGGTTGCTGCAAATAACTGCAACTAATGAGGCTATAGAAGTTATCAAGCACAATCCTTTCTTGAAAGACTTGCAGACCTTAAAAACACTAATGCTTTGGAGGACTCTCTTTAGCGTAAGATAATGAACAGATCATTGTTGAGCAGGACAAAGAGGATGATGGATGTTTCTGTCAACACGGGGCTAAAAACTGGGGAAAGAGTCCAGCTAGTGAATCTGAAATGTTTAAGTAAGTCTCATTAGCAAAAGCCTGAAAGATGCTTGTTATGGGGCTGAATTTCCCTCTATTCCCATATGTTCTATTCACAGCGAGTGAATGAACAAGCATTTGATGAACTCCTGTACAGTCTTTTTTCTTCCTGACGCTTTATTTGCATTTAAAAACTTTTAGTTACTTTGGCTTTGGATCATTCACATATAGCCCTCTAATTTTTTTTTTTGTTCTTTCTTTTTCATTATTATCTTTTTTTTTTTTGGATGGCTGAGGTCTCCTATCTATGTTGATATCTCATTAATCAAACTCTGCCACATAAAAGAAAGGCTGCCAACCCCATCAGTGCTCTAATAAGACCTGCTGAAGTTAATCACTTCTTCAAAAGTGGAGAATTGATCAGCGCGCAGACCGACGTCTCCCAACAATGACGTTCATTCATATTCAGCTGTCTGCCATATTGCCACAAACAGTTTCGCTGCATGAGTGAACAGCCTTCATCTTACTCTACTCTGACATTTGTATTTGTCCTCCAAAGCAGCGTTGGCACATATCATTTTGTCTAAACAAAAATAAACTAAAAAACTGAGACCAAGCAATCATTTTAGGCATCCCAACGTTATAATGTACAGAATGAAAAAAACTGATTACATTTAAAGGGGTCATGAGTTGAGAAATCAACTTTTACTTGAGCTTTTGATATACAGTGGGTACGGAAAGTATTCAGACCCCCTTAAATTTTTCACTCTTTGTTATATTGCAGCCATTTGCTAAAATCATTTAAGTTAATTTTTTTTTCCCCATTAATGTACACACAGCACCCCATATTGAGAGAAAAACACAGAATTTTTGACATTTTTGCAGATTTATTAAAAAAGAAAAACTGAAATATCACATGGTCCTAAGTATTCAGACCCTTTGCTCAGTATTTAGTAGAAGCACCCTTTTGATCTAATACAGCCATGAGTCTTTTTGGTGCAACAAGTTTTTCACACCTGGATTGGGGGATCCTCTGCCATTCCTCCTTGCAAATCCTCTCCAGTTCTCTCAGGTTGGATGATAAACGTTGGTGGACAACCATTTTTAGGTCTCTCCAGAAATGCTCAATTGGTTTAAGTCAGGGCTCTGGCTGGGCCATTCAAGAACAGTCACAGAGTGGTTGTGAAGCCACTCCTTCATTATTTAGCTGTGTGCTTAGGGTCATTGTCATGTTGGAAGGTAAACCTTCGGCCCAGGCTGAGGTCCTGAGCACTCTGGAGAAGGGTTTCGTCCAGGATATCCCTGTACTTGGCCACATTCATCGTTCCCTCGATTGCAACCAGTCGTCCTATCCCTGCAGCTGAAAAACACACCCACAGCATGATGCTGCCACCACCATCTCACTGTTGGGACTGAGTGGACAGTGATGAGCAGTGCCTGGTTTTCTCCACACATACCGCTTAGAAATAAGGCCAAAAAGTTCTATCTTGGTCTCATCAGACCAGATAATCTTATTTCTCACCATCTTGGAGTCCTCCATCCGGGCTTTCATGTGTCTTGCACTGAGAGAGGCTTCCGTCGGGCCACTCTGCCATTAAAGCCCCGACTGGTGGAGGGCTGCAGGGATGGTTGACTTTCTACAACTTTCTCCCATCTCCCCGACTGCATCTCTGGAGCTCAGCCACAGTGATCTTTGGGTTCTTCTAAACCTCTCTCACCAAGGCTCTTCTCCCCGATAGCTCAGTTTGGCCAGACGGCCAGATCTAGGAAGGGTTCTGGTCGTCCCAAACGGCTTCCATTTAAGGAATGGCGGCCACTGTGCTCTTAGGAACCTTAAGTGCCGCAGAATTTTTTTTGTAACCTTGGCCAGATCTGTGCCTTGCCACACTTCTGTCTCTGAGCTCTTCAGGCAGTCCCTTTGACCTCATGATTCTCATTTGCACTGACATGCACTGTAAGCTGTAAGGTCTTACATAGACAGGTGTGTGGCTTTCCTAATCAAGTCCAATCAGTATAAATCAAACACAGCTGGACTCAAATGAAAGTGTAGAACCATCTCAAGGATGATCAGAAGAAATGGACAGCCCGAGTTAAATATTATGAGGCACAGCAAAGGGGTTTGAATACTTAGGACCATGTGATATTTCAGTTTTTCTTTTTTTAATAAATCTGCAAAATGTCAACAATTCTGTTTTTCTGTCAATATGGTGTGCTGTGTGTACATTAATGAGGGAAAAAAATGAACTTGAATGATTTTAGCAAATGGCTGCAATATAACAACGAGTGAAAAATTTAAGAGGGTCTGAACACTTTCCGTACCCACTGTATACGGAGATAATCTTAATAATAAGAATATACTGTACGTTTCCGAACTGAAAACGTCCTTGTTACTGAAATAAAAGCTTTTATTGACACCAGGCCCAGAGAAAGCCAGATCCTGGAATGTGCCTACATATGATGTAATAGATAGGTTAAACACCACCTCCACAGAAGAATATCAATGCCTAATTCTGTAGCCCCGATTAGCGCAATAACATGAGTGGCGCTAAGCCGGATCGAGCAACCAAGCAATAAACATGCCGTTGAAGATCGCAAAATATTGTGCAGTGCCTGGTTGTGGAAGGACACAGTCGCTGCATAATTTTCCTTCGGATTCATATATTAGGAATGCATGGTTGAACTTCAGCTCACGTGAGGTAAACAATGAGCGTTTGTTCGCTTCATTTCACCGTGGATTCCTTTGTAAACAAGACACAGGTCGATGCTGGATTTGCAGAGAGACTGAGATTAAAAAGCAATGCTGTGCCGTCTATATAGGATCTGACAGGAATGGCGCTGCACACTTATGTGAGTAAAAAATAGTTGTACTATGTGTCACTATTGCCTTGTTAGAGATCGCTTGATACAGTGGGTACGGAAAGTATTCAGACCCCCTTAAATTTTTCACTCTGTTATATTGCAGCCATTTGCTAAAATCATTTAAGTAAATTTTTTTTCCTCATTAATGTACACACAGCACCCCATATTGACAGAAAAAACACAGCATTGTTGACATTTTTACAGATTTATTAAAAAAAGAAAAACTGAAATATCACATGGTCCTAAGTATTCAAACCCTTTGCTCAGTTTTTAGTAGAAGCACCCTTTTGATCTATACAGCCATGAGTCTTTTTGGGAAGATGCAACAAGTTTTTCACACATGGATTTGGGGATCCTCTGCCATTCCTCCTTGCAGATCCTCTCCAGTTCTGTCAGGTTGGATAGTAAACGTTGGTGGACAGCCATTTTTAGGTCTCTCCAGAGATGAGAATTGGGGTTTAAGTCAGGGCTCTCTCTGGGCCATTCGAGAACAGTCACAGAGTTGTTGTGAAGCCACTCCTTCGTTATTTTAGCTGTGTGCTTAGGGTCATTGTCTTGTTGGAAGGTAAACCTTCGGCCCAGTCTGAGGTCCTGAGCACTCTGGAGAAGGTTTTCGTCCAGGATATCCCTGTACTTGGCTGCATTCATCTTTCCCGCGATTGCAACCAGTCGTCCTGTCCCTACAGCTAATAAACACCCCCACAGTATGATGCTGCCACCACCATGATTCACTGTTGGGACTGTATTGGACAGGTGATGAGCAGTGCCTGGTTTTCTCCACACATACCGCTTAGAATTAAGGCCAAAAAGTTCTATCTTGGTCTCATCAGACCAGAGAATCTTATTTCTCACCATCTTGGAGTCCTCCATGCGGGCTTTCATGTGTCTTGCACTGAGGAGAGGCTTCCGTCGGGCCACTCTGCCATAAAGCCCCGACTGGTGGAGGGCTGCAGTGATGGGTGACTTTCTACAACTTTCTCCCATCTCCGACTGCATCTCTGGAGCTCAGCCACAGTACTCTTTGGGTTCTTCTGAACTCTCGCACCAGGGCTCTTCTCCCCCGATAGCTCAGTTGGCCGGACGGCCAGTCTAGGAAGGGTTCTGGTCGTCCCAAACGGCTTCCATTTAAGGATTATGGAGGCCACTGTGTCTTAGGAACCTTAAGTGCAGCAGAAATTTTTTTGTAACCTTGGCCAGACCTGTGCCTTGCCACAATTCTGTCTCTGAGCTCTTCAGGCAGTTCCTTTGACCTCATAATTCTCATTTGCTCTGACATGCACTGTGAGCTGTAAGGTCTTATATAGACAGGTGTGTGGCTTTCCTAATCAAGGCCAATCAGTATAATCAAACACAGCTGGATTCAAATGAAGGTGTAAAACCATCTCAAGGATGATCAGAAGAAAAGCACAGCACCTGAGTTAAATATATGAGTGTCACAGCAAAGGGTCTGAGTACTTAGGACCATTTGATATTTCAGTTTTTCTTTTTTAATGAATCTGCAAAAAATGTCAACAATTCTGTGTTTTCTGTCAATATTGGGTGCTGTGTTTACATTAATGAGGAAAAAAAAAAAAAAAACTTAAATGATTTTAGCAAATGGCCGCAATATTGTTAAGAGTGAAAATTTTAAGGGGGTCTGAGTACTTTCCGTACCCACTATGTCCTTAATTATGTGTACGTGTAACCAAGTCAACAGAAGGCTCCAACCAAGGACTGTCCCGTTCAAAAGAGACACACAGAAAGTTAGTTTACTATGCAAAACTGTTATCCAATCATAGCAGTGGGTGCTTACTCACAAGTCTTTAATGCGGCATGCCCACAAAAACCGAGCGTTTCTCGAGCCGGCCTCTAAACCAGGGTAGAAAATAGCCTATTCCTTATTTATTTTTATGTTTTTGAATGTAAAAATGTCATAAGTGGACCTCAGACAACAGTATAAAATTTAAAAAGCCAGTTCATGACCCCTTTAAGAGTGTTTTCAACTTATTAGTGTTTTTAAATGTTACCTTTATGTTAGTTCAAAGGTTAGTTCAAATGAGTGAAATTTCTATGAATTATTTTGGTCAGAAAGACCCATTGTCTATTGTCAATAGTGTACCAATGTATGAAGTACAGCTCACTAAAAAGTCACATTCAAATCAAGCAGCTTTCTGTTTGTCAATGCAATGAATTTGTGGACCAACTGAACCAATGTGAAATCTTGTGGGGTTTTATTCATGAAACCTCACAGAACAAATGTCATTATATTTTTAGATGACCAATCCAATATTGACAAACTCCACAACTTAAAAAAAACAAAACAACTCTAATAGGCTACATTCACACTATCAGTTTTTGGGAATGACAACCGCATTTAATAACAGGTGTGAGTCTCGAAATGTTCAATTCACACAGCAGCTTAAAATAGCATCTCGAATACTGTCTGTATGTACATGCATAGGGAGTCAAGCCCGTATTCCTTACCAGTTACCTTAGCAAAAGTGACCAAAGTAATATCAAAGATGGAGGTGCCCATAAAACTGAAAAGTCTTATCACTTTTTGACACGACAAGAGTCCAATCGAGCCTCAAATTAATATTTCAAATCTTCAGTAACCGGCAGCAGCTTCTATATTCATGTGGAGACCGGCGCATATGACTTGTGCATCTAATACAAAACCGACGGGAGAAGCTCTGGTGGAGAAGGACAATGATCGGATCTAAAACTTCAGATGACACACAGCTCATATCTGCATTTCTGTAAGTTACCAAAACCACAAATGAAAACCCCAAACACATGATAGACACGCATTTGTGCAGCACAGAGTAGCTCTCTCACACTGTATGACGTGACAGACAACTAGTTGTCCAGTGTGGTTCCGTTCACACAATGCGGGTTTTCAGAGAATGTGGTAGTGAGTCATGAACATTTGCGGGTGTGAGTTCGGTTTTAGAATGCGGCTGTCACTCCGGAACTGTGTGTGAATGTAACAGTACAAAGGAATCAATTACAGGACTGGCAAACATATTCTGCTGCTGTGTGAATGTGCCAATATATAACTAGGCCTCAATGAAATCATCAAATTTCGTTTTATTGTCTCCCAACTTACGTGTTTTCCTTTTTTAATTGTTTAAAATGGTTTAATTAAATTTTAATAATCAAAAAGGACGAGTAATCAATTGATCAAATGAAATCATAAAACTTAATTTAATAAGAATTTGGACCATACTAGTACCTGTTCATTTTATTTATTTATTTATTAGAAATTCTGTGTTGTCTCTTCTGCGTTGTTTAATTTTTCTGGATTGTGTGTTTTATGATTACATTTACATTTTATCAATACAGTTTTATCAAATGAATGCATTAAAAATTTATTTAACTTTAAAATGTGAAATATTCAATTCCTTTCATTTTTGGCAAACAAAGTGCTGCACAACAGAGCTTTACTGTCTGAAATAAAACATGGATACATTTTTATATTGTATAATATTTCTTAAGTATTAATGTTTTGATTAAATTATTATTTTTGCTATTTACTTTGAGAAGTACATTCTACTGGGCTGCAATAGTATATAAAAAAAAAAAAATTTTTAAAGGAAATTTTTCCATCCTAATTTCTTGAAGTTAAACCTAATTGTAATATTGGAGGGTTGTAGTGACAACCTTTGAGTATCTCTGTGTATATGATATGACACTAGTACTTATCAAATGAAATGGTGACAAGCTCATGAAGAGACTCTCAGTGCAGCTCTGGAGATGAAGTTCATGTGAATCATTCTCTGTGAAACCAGAAATGTTCATTTAGAAAGTACTTCACATTTAAGATGAATTAACATTAATTGTATGATTTAATGATTTTGTTAAAAAAAAAAAACATGGGGGGTTTTAAAATGTGTTAATCTGAACAATAAACCAATTTAAATGTATTTGAAATAATTTAATATTTATAAACATACACGTTGAACTTTCTTTAGACTAAAAGGATTCCGGAATTTCTCACTGTAAAAGTTTCTCAAGTACCTGGTACTTACACTTGAATGTCTTTATACATTCATATTCAAACCATTATTCATCACCGTGACTCACCGTCATATTGTGATCATAAGCTAAATTGCCCTGCTAGCCCTTACAGCACAAGTGGCCACCAAAACCTGGTATTTAGTTTTTTTCTTGACATGCTTGTCACACTCGATGGACCAATCAGGGGTGACCTTTCGGGTTGACCAACAGAGCCAGCTGTGAGAAATTGCACACACATTCACTTACATAACCAAATCATGTTCTCTCAAGATGAACTGCCCCACAAAATGAACAAGACAAGCCTTTTGGACATTAATCTAAAGCTTAATTCTAATATTTCATATAGCGACGAGAGCAGGGTGATTTCAGACTGTATCTGAAATCATTGACTGTATCGCACCGTGTGATGGCAGGAATGCCACAGTTATGTGGTTAATTTATGAGGGATGCACAGGAAGATCAGCATAATTGATTTTGTTTGGAATAAAATGATGGAGCAATAGAAACCACCGCATTTCCCAACAGGTGGAAATGATTCATTTTTCATAAACACCTTTTTTTTTTAACATGCATTCGGCTAACCAAATCTCATTCCTGTTCAATTACATCAGTGTGACGCTTATTATTAAAACATCAAGCTAAAAATACTCGCTGTGGTAATTCGGCTCTGGTCTCGTGGGATGAGAAATTGGTCTGCCACATCAAATCTCTTATCATTGCTTTGCCATTTTCTCCCATCTACTTGTCATTTTTCCCATGTTCTAATTGAGGCTTACAGGCCCGGCACCTTGGATGGAAATTTCAGTGGGTATTGGATTGCGATTCTTGTGTTTATATCGTCCTTTCCAAGAACAGATCGATTGCTGGCAAGAGTACAGATGTCTTTTCTCAGCTATTGGTATCCCACAAGCCCTGCCCCGTCTTATAAGAGTGGAATTGATTATTGTTGCTCATTTTTGGTGTCTATTTTTTTAGCTGGACTAAAATGTACTCTAAGCTGCACTTTTCTTTGGCACCGTCAATGTTTAGCATCAAGCTGCGAAAGCAGGTTCAAATAATCCAAAGCACTCCCCCGTCGTGCTGCAAATATAAATACCCCGTCATCCCTTTGGCACAAACGCCAGAAACGAACTCTGATCTGTGCTTTTCCATTGCTTCATACACAAAATCCACAGCTACCTACTTTCTCCATCTGTCTGGCTTTCAGTTGTTACACACTCCGAAATATTTTCTCAGCGGCCTGACAAATCTAAAGAGGTCCCACTACAACCTGTTTCGCCGGTTTTGACTGACAGCCTGTCAATTAGGACTGACAGATGAATGCTGAATTGTTTTCTCTCGCTCAGTCTCATGAATCTTTCACTAGCACAAAAAGTGCCACCACTGAGGGTGCACCTCACGATATAGTCGGGTAAAAGCAATCGCTTTAAATATTCAAATATAATAAAGTTCATTTTTAAAGATGATGCTTCTCTTCGTGTTTTGGTGCCTCATTAGGAGCCTATGCAAATGAGGGATGTTATATCAGGATAATGAGATGCGGAACACATGAATATGCATTTTTATCAAAAATTGTAATTCCTTTGAAATGCACAAGTCGGGAAAAGTATGTCATGCAACTTGTAACTCAGGGCATTGATCTTGATTATGCGAAAAAGACTTGAAGGCTTTAATGTAGCTCTCTCAACATGACTATGGAGCCATTATCCATTTAAAGAGCATCAATATTTGGCTATATAGATATATACTCTTAATGGTTCCCAGAAGTGGATACATTTAATAAATATCAAACAAAAAAAAAGGTTCCCAGGCTTTGAAGCTGTCAGACGCACAAATGCTGTGTCTACGTTCTGGCTAACTAAACAGCTAAACTATTGAGTTAGCACAATAATTACAACCTACAACACGGCACTCAACTTTAGAACAACAGTTGACCTTTAAACACACTGGAAACTGTTAGGATTTTCAATCACCAATTAGTCAAGTCTATTCCTGAGAAAGCTAAAAACTCCACAGGGACGCTGCATTGATTGCACTCTCAGCTGCCAACAAGCCTTCAGAACAAGTGCCGGTCCAAAGTTTCAAAACTGTGTGTCAGCCGCTATTTGCTGCACCTTGTTTTCAGCACTTTTGCAAATGGCTACGAATCAAACAAAAGCATGTGATAAAAGGAAAGGCTGATTTATATGGGGGCATCTATCATCTTACACTGTGATTCTGCTGTATTCAGTGGAATTACAGCAGCTGAATAGCTTTTACGTACCTAATATGCCTTGTCTAATGACTAGTGTGATATAAGGCGTCCAAATCAAGATTATGGAAAATTAAAGCAATTCAGCCACGTTTTTCAGATAATTGCTAATTATATTACATTACATTATATATTAAATGTAATCAAAAATGGCTAAAAGTGTCTGAGGAAGTACTGGAATAATATAATATGCATCACCATTCAAAAGTTTTTTTTTTTTTGGAAAGAAATTAATACTTTATTCAGAAAGTGTGCATTATAAGTGACAGTAGAACATTATAATACAAAAATAATAAAAAAATTCTGTCATTTATTTATTCAATTTTACTCTTTAAAGAATCCTGGAAAAAAAACTGTACACAAAATATTAAGCAGCACACTGTTTCAACATTATTAAAATGATTTCTTAAGTACCATGTGACACTGAAGACTGGACTAAGGACAGCTGAAAAGCATTGCCATCACAGAAATAAGTTACTAATATTTCACAACATTGCTGTATTTACTGTAGTTTGATCAAATACACTCTAAATAAATGCGGGGTTATTTTTTCAAACCAATCGTGGGGTTGAGCCTGTTGGGTCCCATCTGTTGGGATATTTTTTCCAGTGCTGGGTAGTTTTTGTGTTAGTTGTTGGGTTAGTGGCTGGGTCAATCTCACTGATTGCTGAAACTACACCCCTCCCCCTCCCCCCGACGAAACAACCCAGCTCGGAGTTTGGCATATTTGACCCAGTGCTGGGTTGCCAAAATAACCCAAATTGGGTTTTAACCCAGCATTTTTTGATAAATTCAGCCTTAGTGAACATAAGAGACTTATTTCAAAACCCTTAAATAAGTCATATATTTTTTAATCAAACACTCTAAAAAAATCCTGGGTTATTTTTTTAACCCAAACATTTTTTGGGGTTATTTTTTCAGTGTTTGGGTAGTTTTTGTGTTACCCAGCTCCAGGGTCAGACGTGACCCAGCGGTTGAGTTATTTATCGTGGGGATTTTGCGTCTTCTTCACTTCACGAGAGAGCAGTTCTAAGCGCCATCGAATTGATGCATTCTTCGGTAAAATAAAGGTTTGTGTAGCCTACATTTTATTTTATCTATAAAATCGTTACTGTGCTGTAATCATTCAATTTTATGCAGAGCAACATACAGGCACACATTTTCGCGTGATGGAAAAGCCTGATGCTTTGCATAAAATAAACGATTTTATTCATAAAGATACAAAATATAATACGTTGGATGTTAAAACATGTCCTCAGAGCTGTTTATTGTTTGTTTATTGGCAGGTTATGGAGTCACAGCATGTTTTTGGCTGGAGTGAAACGCTGTGTGGCAGTCCGTTAGCAGTTCCCCGCCGAACACGAGAACCAGCGCCGTTACGAAAGTGGAAACAGAATAACAGAGACTGGTCGATTACACGTGAATTACTTCTGTTTAATGTTGAATTTTTGTTCTAATGTTTGTTAAACGAGTTTAAATATAGGCAATATGTATAGATTATTAAAAACGATATATACAATGCTGTAAATGATAAATAAAGGAAAATAAAGTAAGTTTCCATGCAAACCAGTGGTTGTGTGGAGTATTTTAGAAAAGTTTAGCGGATTTAAGTTAATCTGTAAACCTTACTTAATGTATGAAGTAAAAAATAAGATAGTAATATAGTAAAAATGAATAAACCCATTAGCTGGGTTAAATCAACCCATTATGCTGGGTTAAATAAACAACCCAATTTGCTGGGTAAATTTAACCCAAGATTTGTTCTGTCCTATATTTACCCAGCCCTTGGGTTAATAACAACTCAAATTGGGTTAGTTTTTAACTCAGTGTTTTTTAGAGTGTAATATAATCTTTTTATATGCATACAGTGGGTTACAGAAATCTGAGACAACAATAACAATTACGGATCCAAACTGTGATAAAACATCAAGCTTATTATGATGTGAACTAAATTGAAAATTATTTAAGGTTTTGACTATTTCTAGGTCAAAAATCAAACAAGCAACTTCAAATTTAAGAACTTATGTAAAAAGGTCAGATGTTATTGTTAATCATGCTGAAGAACATGATCCTCAGGTTTTACACCAAAGTGTGGAGTTCATGCAGCTTGACAAAGTGGGACATAAATAGCAAATAAGAAAATCTCCATGTTAATTTCGAATGAACTTTTCACTCAAATTGTTGTACTAAAACAAATTGTATTTAATTAGAAAAATGCCAAATCAAAGCCTTTTCACTGATGACCTCAGACTTTTGGCCCCATCTATAAGTATCCCAGAGATTCAGACAATGGAGTCTGCCTGATATTTCATTACTGCATGAAAGCAATCAAAATAATTAGGATTAATAGAGCAGCTATAGAAAATCAATCCTCCCAGAGCTCTCTCGCAATAGCTGACTGGAATGAGTGTGTGTGTGTGTGTGTGTGTGTTGTTCATCCTGAGTTTGATTGTTGGCAAGATATGAGGGGCAAAATGGCTTCCACTCAGATGCAGCCACATAAACAATTTCTCCTCTGTGACTCTGATCAGTGACGCCAAGGATAGAGGCAGCTTAGCCTCCAGACTGCCTCATGCACCTAAAATGAAATCCACACTGTAGCATCTCACTTGAGCTCTCAAACCTCCAGTAATACCACAGGAATCTGTGCTCACTGAAGCCAAATGTCCTTGCGCCATGAAAACAGGCACAACATCTGCAAGTACTGTTAATACAGTGAGGTTTTCATTTAACCTAGTAAGTGCACTAACCCCATATTCATCTTATCCATACCACAGATGTTTACTGGATTGACCTGCATGGGCTTTCACAAGATGAATAGCTTCCAGAGACCTTAGAAAGCATAAAAGATTCAGAGCGTTGACAACGGAATTGGCAAGCAACTTTACAAGGAGGCCTCATCTTATAGCCTTTGCTGACAGAATTACTGTGTGTGTGAGAGAGAAAGACGGAGAATGTGTGTGAAAATCGAAAAAGAAAGCTAGACAGAAAGATTAAGCAAAGCTGATCCTGCTTGATGCATCAGGGTAATTCAATATTCAAATCATGTTTGAAGATTGAAATAATGTGAATGATTAATGCACACAATGAAGAGATGTGAAACTTTGAGCATCAGCACAATGTCGACTGAATCAAATCATCAAGGATGAATACGTTTGGTAAGATTACAATTGATGTTGCAAAAGAAGTTAAGATTGGACTCTTACGCACATTTAATATACAGGATGTTGAATGAGATATTTATATTTTGTTCAATCCCTGTATTTATGTATATAAGGAATAATGTACAGTTAGCTGGTTAAGTCACTCAGTCGGGTTTATTTTGCAATAATGACCGTCTGACTGCACTTTATAGGGGTGGGAGAAAAAAATCGACCCATCGATGCATCGAGATTCTCTCTCCAATGATTCTGGATTGATTCTGAGAATTTCAGAATCGATTCTGAGCTTAGTTTTTAACCAGATGCGCGATGATGCTGAGTTTGCTTTAGAAACCCGTATTCTGTGCGTGAGTCCGTGTAAGTTTAATGCACTTGCGTCTCAAAATGGTTTTATGACGCAAAATTAATATAAACAAAGCCAGTTATGTCTTAATGGATTACACGGACAGGACAAACCACATTACTTCTTATATTTCAAAAGAGATCCGTGCGTGAATGCAGCTTATGCCGAGTTCACACTGCACGATTTTAGCCCGATTTTTCATTCGCCGACAGGTTTTGCGAAATCGCCGACAAATGCCCGAAATCTGAGGGAAATTTCACACGAGTGACAATCACGCAGTGTGAATTATCAAAGACGCGATCTGAGGGAATCGCCGATGCGTCGCCGACGCCCGTGAAATATTTGGCATGCTAAACATCTGGAGCTGTTGGCGATTCACAATCACGCTGTGTGAAATTAGTTCTGACTGAAAAACACATCAGCGATGACCTACAGCCAACGAGAGACCAAGATACAGTGCAGAGGGAAGTTCGGGGAGGAGTTATAATGAAACGTAGTTTGCCAAATCCGTAGTGCGCTGGTTGTTTTTATGTCAGCAGGTTTGAAGCGACCCAATAAACGTGAATATTTAGGCCTGGATGGATGAAATGTGTAATTTTTTTGTGTTTTACCCCCCGAATGCGATTTTTACTGGGGGACCTCCTCAAAAGCAATTGGGCTATTTTCAGGCTAGTTTTGAGTAGTAATTGGACGGGATTTGTAGCGAAAACCTGGCAACCCTGCAACAGACAGAGCTGTCGGCGATTCCTATTGTAAAGTCATGCAGTGTGTAACCCCCCGTCGTCGATCCATCGTGCAGTGTGAACACAGCAACAACTGAATGCTATCCCAGATAGTCGTTCAGTGTGAAACCAACAGTGATGCGACGTCTTTGAAAATCGTGCAGTGTGAACTCGGCATAATAGATACTCCGCTGTCTGATGCATGTTTACTAATCAGCCAGGTCTCCTCACCAGCCAATCCCAGCGCACTCCCTCACCTGAGTATTAATCACACACACCTGCCACCCATCTGCACCCTCATCAAACTGGCTTTATAAGCACACCCAGCACCTCACTACAGCGTCCAGTCTCGTTTACAAGTAATGGACTAAATGCCAGTAGCTTCATTGCTATTCTATTTAACAAAGTGTCTGAACCTGAACTTACCTCCTGTTATCGCCCCAGCGTGTTCTCCTTGTCCTAGCCCTCCATCGTCTCCGTGCCCCTGGTCTTCAGCTCCTTCCCGATCTCCTGGTCCTGTAAGAAAGAGACTTTCATATCACCCCACGACTCCAGAAACCATTTAAAGTCTATCCTCCTGGTTACCTGTTGAACTCAGTTGTTGTTATTAAACTCCTACTTACCCATCTCTCTGTGTTCTGAGTATACTTCCGTAACAGTCATAGTAAAAAAACAACAGTAAAGATGAAGAAAAATCATTCACAGTTTTTGAATGTAAACGCTCAGATAATCTTAAATACTGAAAGCACTCTGTTTGTCGTTTGTAATGTTTCTATGCTCCTCTTTATTATTTGCTACTTGCTTGTATGTTTTGATGTTATTTTAGTTTAAAATTCTTAACATATACAACTGTTTTAATGATTTTTTTCAATTTGTAAAGAACTTAATTACAAAAGTACTAATTACTTATGTAAGGATATGTAAATGTAAGGATTTTAAGATTCTCAAGTCAGTAAACTAATTAATTAATAAGGGGGAAAAAATGTAGATCAAGAATCGTTCTGGAATCGGATCGTGACTCCCAGAATTGGAATCGGTTCGGATCGTGAGGTGACTAAAGATTCCCACCAATAGTACATTATCCAACTTACTTTCAAAATAAATAACTGTCATAATAACATTAAATATTGATGAGGTAACATTTTAATTATTATTTCAATTTAATTTTAATTAATCTGCAGTCATTAGAAATGTTGCCTTGGCAACTAATTAATTAAAAGTTGAAGTACTACAATTACTAAACCTAAAAAGATATAAAGCTAAACGGAACATTAGAAAAGCTAAATAGAAATATTAAAAAAAGAATTAAACTTGTTCAAATGAAAACCAAAAATGATTCATTTAATTTAAAATGAAACTAAAATATACAAATAAAAGCTTATTAAAAATATTAATAAATACTATAATAATATATCTATAGACTGTATACTTTACTGCACTGGCAGATTTTCTCCCCATTTATTTAACTTGTTTATACCAAAAAAGAAATCTGATAGTGAATACAAAATACATTAGTATTAAAGATACATTTACTGAAAACAAATCTTTGTATATAGTTTTATATATAATTTATATAGTGTTGCCTCTTAAGTAAATGTAGCCTTTTGTTTTTTTTTTGTTTTTTTAGCATTTTTTAAATACTTAAAAAATAAGCCTGTAAAATAAGACAAAGCTCTCAATATTGTTCTAACAAAGTTTTCATTATCTTTCCTTGAGTGGGGGCTCGTCAAGCCATAAAAAGGTTTATGCTCTCCATAAAAATTAATACTGAAGTCCTCCAAGGCCATTTTACCACAGAGGACATTTTGAGCAGCAAGATGACACCAATTAACTTTGAGTGATATAAGCAACATGAAAATAACACTGGTATTTTGCCATGCATTGTCAATGGTGAAATATGTGGTTTAATGCTCATTACACACACATATAAACACAAAATCCCTGTGCCTGACCAATCAGAAACAAGAATTACAGAGATTCTACCTGAAACCACTGGACACAGGCTTCAAAAGCTCCTTCAATTCAAATTTGATGCAAATTGTATATTTGATGAGGCTCTATAAAAGTCCAATTTAGCTTGCATGATTAAAAAACAGAACTAAGCATCAATGGAAGTTAAATAATTTTAGCATCATGACCCTATTACAGTCACTGATGGTCAATCTTCAATCATAGAATCCTTGAACACTTCCCAGTATCTTTGATCTGAAAGAAACCTCGAGTTGGGTCATTTCAGGACCCTGGAGAGCGTCCAAAATGCTTGCAATAGTGCGAGTACAATAAACCAATTAAAAGCAGCAAGAGCAGATCACAGCGTCTGTCTTCTATTGGTCCTTTACAGACAAAGTCATTGTTGCAGAATTTCACCTGATTGTGATCAACTGATCAAAGGTGACATCCACAACACTACACTCTAAAAAATGCTGGGTTAAATATAACCCAGTGCTGGGTTAAAAAGGGACAAACCCAACTGCTGGGTCAAAACAACCTAATAGCTGGGTAAAAACAACCCAACCGCTGGTTCAAAACAACCCAACCGCTGGTTCAAAACAACCCAACCGTTGGTTCAAAACAACCCAACCGCTGGTTCAAAACAACCCAACCGCTGGGTCAATACAACACAATAGCTGGGTCAAAACAATCCAATAGCTGGGTTTGTCCCTTTTTAACCCAGCGCTGGGTTATATTTACTAGTGTACTCACATCAAAGGCTGAGAAAAGTGCTAAGGAGAAGTTAGTTTAAAAATAAATCTTTCTGATATTTATGATGGGTACAGAAGTCATGTACGAAACATGGGCTCAGAAAAATCCAAGATAATTAGACATCAAGACTCCAGTAATTAGCAGAACTGCCTGACAGGGATTTGTACAAGCTGTGACAAAGAAATGAAAAGGTAACTTGTCCAGAAATGGTTCATAAATGAAATAAACAAGAGAAGTGGGCATTAATAAAATGACTGATAAACAAATATAACCCCTACAATGACTTATGATCTTATACCCAACTGCTCTTGACATTAAAAAGGTCTGATATTTGTTGATTATATTTGATAATTCGGTAGTGTTCTATAATTACGTTTAAAAAGGCTGTTCTGTTTTGCAGCGTTTATTTAGTTTTGCTCCGTTAATTGCATTCTGACTGAGTTAAAAAATGAATAGGAATGTGATTTTAAATAGCTTTCCTAAAGGGTGACTGAACCTGCTGAGTTTCAAATGAGGATAGCAACAGGAAACACCTAAATGAAATGACTAGAAAACCACAGAAGTTCTTTAAAGCAATAATCATATACCTCATCTGTCTATCATAACCACACAAACCATATTACAGCGTGAGATGAAACTTATGATTCATTAAAAATGTATCACATCAATTACAAATATATTGGGTACAGAGGTAGAGATCCACCTTATGGATCAAAATGTCTAAAAAACAGACAAAAGGCTAAAAGAGAATTGCAAAAAATATATATAATAATAATAATAATTATATTATTAATTTATAAATAATTTTTAAAACAGATTTTTGTACCAACAGACAAATCCAAAACGATGTCTAAAAAAAGATGGGCTCAGGGAAAAAGGCAAGAATATATTTTTATAAAATATTAATAAATATATACTTATATTATTATTATTAGGTAAAGGAATCTTTAGTAATAGTAATAATAGGTATATTAACACTTAACAATAATAATAATTTTATTACATTTTATTACATTCTTTTGATCTGTCTGTTGGGTACAAAAGTCTATCTAAAAACATAGGCTCAGAGAAAAAGCAAGAAATAATAATAATAACCATCATCATTTTTGTAATAATTTTTAATAATAATTAAAATCCTTTTAATCAATCTGCTGGGGAAAAAATGTGTCTTAAAAGAGATAAGGCAATAAATGTAAATATATAGAGGAATTAAAGCAATTAAAATAAATTAAATAAATGCTACTAAAACACCTGTTTATGTATTCTGGTCCCAAAATGTTGGGAAACATATGTTTTAAATAAAAATCCTGTAAATATAAAGGCAGCTAGAGAAGCTTTTGGTGTGTCAAAATTTCTCACCGTATGCAAATACAGAAAAATATTTTGAGCAAGGTTTAAGTACATACTTATTCAAAATAACCACTTCAGTTAATGGTGCACCAATTTCCTGTTTATTAAATCACCTTGGGCATTTCATAACCTCTTAACTAAGTATTTTATAAGAACGTCTGTATTACTCTGCTTTTAGTGACTGAACGGTGTACATTTTGGAGCTTCAATGTTAGTACAGGCATATTTCCCACATGAATCCCCATCATGATTGAAGCACTCAAAGTGGGCCCACTTTGCACATCCTTGACAACAAATCTATTCCTCCCCACTTATGGAAAACAATTGCAGGCATTCTGCATTTTCCTCCTCTGCCTCTCTAAAAGTGTTTTTGGTTGTCTTTTTGACCACAGTGTGTCTATATGGATTTGAAAAACTATTTTTAATCACCTTCAACACAAAAACCCGAAAACCCCCAAAGCCCCCAACACCCCCCCCCCCCAAAACCCCCCCCCAAAAGTCGATTAAATGAAATTATCAATCAAATTACCTTAATATCGCAATGCATAGCAACAAACAAGTGACGTTCTGGGAGGAAATAAAAGGATTTTACTTCGGGGGGTGGGGCTTAAGCTTTCTTGTAACCTTCCATTTACAATAATAAAAGGAACAGAGATGGAACATATTTTACACTCCGTTGGGAAAAAATTACCTCATCTCAGTTTCAATCCACATACAAGGCTTTGACAAAAGTTTCAGTTCAAAATGCATATGTAAGTAGAAAGTAGAATATACACACAAATATATTCAAACATCAAAGCTGGTTTCCCTCCAAAAAACTTTTTTTCTTAACAGTTTTGGGCAAACTTATGTAAGGCAGTTTACGTTCTCCAGATGAATTTAGTTAACAGAGGGAACCAAAAACTCCTGTTTTAAAACCTTTCTAACTAATTCATCAACACAGGTCAGGGTGTTCATTTGTTTATTCATTCTAGTCAAACAGACATCAAACATTGCTCAATAAAACAGATCCAAACCGAACCGTTCTCTGTATGCTGAACAAAGACGCTATCAAATATCTTTTATTCAGGTGTATTGATTGGCTTTCATTAATCCATAGCCAGGTAAATGCAAACCCGTCATTCATTAGCATGATGAAATGAATATTGAGTAACTGTCTGCGGTTTGAGGCTCAAATTAGCATACATGACATACTTGATTAGGCACAACGAGATTGGTTACTTAGTTGGCAAAAAAAAATATCTCTGAACAAGGATGTTATATGGATATGCATATCGAAATTGCGAAGAAGAAGCAAGCTAGGCAGACAGCATGCAAAACACAGCCGTGCGCTCTCAAGATGCACGTCTCAACGCCTGCATAATTGATAATGACAGTAATGAAGCCCTGCCACACTGATGTAAGTTATCAAATTTTAATGAAGCAAAGTTGCACATTCTTTTGAAGGCCCGGCAGCTTTTTATATCATCTTAATAAGTGGTGAAACACATTATGGTAGTAATTAAGTCAGAACATGGAAATAAATAATTAACAAAAAACATGAAATAAACAAAGCTTCAAAAAAAAATAAAAAAGGTAAAAATAAATCCCATTCGCATCTGAAGTCAACTTCACAGTGCGAATCGGACGTGGGAACGCTTGTGCTTGTTTATGCCCTTGTATTTACACAAGTGGAAGGTTACAGAGAAGCCATTTAGAGCCTCGCATGGAGCAAAAAAGAATTTAGAATCCAACAGTTTTGGCATCTGGTGACCCCTTAGATTAGAAGCATGTGACTCCACTGGAGAAAGATCAAAGTTCCCTTATGAATAAACGAGTGGAGTCCATCTGTGTGTGTGTGTGTGTGTGTGTGTGTGTAATGAGACCAGGATTATACTGCGACAACAAGCATTCGCTCAGTGAACGGCATCACAGATTGCAAGGTTGATGGCCGAGTGCTAGACGCTTCAGAACATACTGCGGTCAGCTCATATCTCAACCAATTCTGTACCACTCACAAAGTAACAATAGGCAACGAAAAACAGATCTTATATATCATGCATGTTAGAGGAATTTTTTTTTTTTAAAACATAATGTGGTCCAGATTGTAATTCTAACAGTTAAAGACTGTAAAAACACAATGTTAAAAATCTTATTAGGTAATTATCATAACTGGTTAAGGCTTAGTTCCCTTACACTAGATCTAATGGGACATTTCAATTTTAAAGTAAATCACTGTTAAATGTGCAAGAGAACAAGTCAGAAGTCACCTTATAATTTACAGTGAAAAATAAAAAATTGACATTACCAGAAATCTGTGACCGCTATTTTATGTTTGTTTCATTGAAATAATTGGTTCTTCTTCTTCTTCTTCTTTTTTTTTTTAA
>JADLZN010004555.1:238487-305018 GCA_018155175.1 Sinocyclocheilus anophthalmus
TTCCACCTGCTATCTGACAATCCTGATCCACCTGCCATCTGGCAATCCTGATCCACCTGCCATCTAGCTATTATGATCCACCTGCTGTCCGACCATCATAAAAACTGTTGTCTGACGAAGTGTGCAGGTCAACTTCGTCAGCCAAAAGGGGGGCTGTAGCATCAGTGTAAAATCATGAATAGTCTTTGGGATTTATGGCTTAAGAGACCCCTTTTAGCCTCTTGACATTTGCATATAAATTACAGTTCTGGTCAGAGATGTTACTTGTATAGGGGTTGTAAATTTCCAAATGGTTCTTCGCCGTCAAAGAATATTAGAACCAGCCCCCACGAGAATCCTGTAATCTGAGTTCAAAAACATTCCACTTAGATCTGTGAATGGCCAAACGAACACACACACACCCAAATACACACACACACAAAAAACATTTCTTTATTTAGACTATAATTAAACAGTTACAATTGTATCTGGTATATGCATGCGTTGTTTGTATGTTTCCCTATTATATTAGCCAAGTTACAACTCTTTATTTGTATTAGTTAAAGTCCATAAACACTTATATTCGTGTTTGTGTATCTTTGGTTAATCTTTCCAGATTATTTTTCGTGGTATCATGTCACCCTTTTCTTCTTTCTCGGTACAATGAGTACAGTATGTATTGTGGAACGCATCATATACTCGCGACGATATTTGTTGGTTAAACACGGATGTTCCAACCCTCCATAAACATGCAAATGATCCATAAAACAGAGCCAAGAATATTCCCCGCTCAAAATCCTTTCTCTCAATTTGTCAGAACACACAGATAGACTCTCAAACACGATTACCCAAACTAAAACTGTCTCCGAAAACTTCTTCTTCGTGTTGCGCACCACACCTGTCCGGACTCTCAAGATTTTCCTTTTGAGTTTTTTATTTTCCGGCAGTTTTTATCTTTAAGTAACTTTAGTCGCTGTGGACTTCTTCTTCAGAAGAACCAGAAGTACAAACTTCCAGCTGACTCCTTACGAACTCATCAAAAGAACTCCGTTATCTACCACCTCAGGACTCTTCCTCAGCGATCGAAAAACCAATGCAAGTAACCGCTTAAAAATATTCAGATGCGTGTTTAAGGTTCAGACCCTTTTAAGGTGATTTTTGGATTCTCTGACGATTTTCAGATGTTGTGGTTAAGTGATGTGAAATACTGCCATTCTTTTTCTATTCTCTATCTTTTCCTTACTTTGTTTCATTCTGTATATATATGTTTTAGTTAGTTATATGTTAGATATAGTTTTCAGTTATTAAATCCCTTATATTCACAATGAATTGTCTCTGTTTGCTGCTCACAGTTCGAAGTCAATGAATGTTTGAACCCTCGCTACATTTTGCTAAGAATTACTGCTAGCACTGTACAAAGGAGGACAGTTTATTGTTCCGTGGCCAGAAAATAAATATTCCTTGAATTGATAAATGTTTATATTGTCTGCTCGGTGGACGGACTGATCAAATAATTGTAATATTGATTCTACAGTTAATTTGAAGATATAATCTATATATTTATTATGAATCATAACCAGTTATGATTCGTCATAAATATCCCCCTTTTTAGAGCTAATAAATAATAATAAACGTTACACAAAACATACTTACAGTCGCTGATTCAGAATCGCCAGATTGTCATAGCAAAGTCAGAATTACCCCGTTTTTCTTCGTCCATAAAATGCGTTGCACAAATTTGAACATCTGGTTTGTGCTGTTCTGTTGTAAATAAATCTTAACCAAAGATTCCTAAATGCATCTACTTCCAAATAAAGTGCTTTTGCTTTCGCACTGAAACACACAGCATCTCTCTGACATGGCTGCATCAATACTACTGCTGTTCCTGAAACCACGCCTTCTTTCTTTGCGGTATTATGATAATATTTCCACATAGTGAGGTAGATATGTGGGGGCGTGTTAGAACCAGCCATTTTAGGTATGCGTGGCAGAGTCTTAACTTTGATAAAGTTGTTTTTTTGGTTTTGAGACTTTAGTCTTTGCAATTTTATAGATCTTCTTTATGCACCAAAAGCTTGTAACACTCCAAAGAGAAAGGAAAACGTGAAATCGCATCATATGACCCCTTTAAATCAGTATTTAATAAAGGTATAGGCATAAATATTCACATTTACCTCAGCTTGTGGAAAAGCTACTTGTAATGATCTTTGATTATCTATGTGGCTTTCTCTTAACCACTTGTTTTCAAGGTAGTAGTCATTGTATTATAAAGGTAAAATAATTTGGTATACTAACATTAGTTCAGTTAATAGAAAACAGTTTTTATTTTTTAATAGTGTAAATTCAAGTTGGATTTGTAAAACTTCATATTGTAAATTTCAGGCAACCACAATGTGTTTGTCGTTGCAGTTGATGCAGGAAACATTGGTGTGCATAAAATCTTAATATAAGGCATTATGGTCATTTAGAGCATTATTGTTATGTCTCAAAATAAATATGTCACTACAGTAATGTAAATATATTGCATTCCACACATATTTATAGTTAATGGATGTTTTTCCTCATAGGCTATATTTCTCAGTGACCACTAACCACAACTTTATGATGTTGAACCTTTTCAAACACTTAAGTGCTGAAGTGTAATACATTGTGTGCACAGCTGTTAATCAGTATGAATCTCAAGAGTGATCCATTTCCACAACAACCATGGATAATAATGAAACCATCAGGTTGTTATTGTTTAAAGCCAGCACCATGCAGTGTTTTAGGTCAAGCTCTCATTGAACACAGTTTTTCACAGAGGAAAAAGAAAACAAACTGTTAATATAAACATCAACTTATAAATATACTCATAAACAATTTCAAAGGTTTACTATGGAGGACTAAGATTGTCATTCAAAAATACATTTCAACAAAGATTTACTCTCAACTATAAACAAAAGAATAAATAACTGTTCAAACTTACAAATAAATCGATAGATATGTTTAAAAATGTGGTTAAATGTAAAAAAGAAAAAAGTATTAATAATAAATTCATTTGTTTGAAAGGCATGGCATTTTCTAGCAAATGTATAAAGAAAATAATTTAGATTTTTTTTTCTCGCATTTTTAATGACTTATCCATTTATTTCTTTTGTTACATTTGCCTGCATTTTTAAACATGAAAAAAAAACATTGCATTTTGAATATATCAGCACGACTAAAAAATTATTCAATTATGTCTGAGAAAAACATGAAAAAAAACATTGCATTTTGAATATATCAGCACCACTAAAAAATTATTCAATTATGTCTGAAAAAAACAAGTTTTAAACTGACACTGAATGTATTCTTGCAAAAATATGACTTATTTCATAAATCCACTGACAATCCATGAACGTCTACCAATGATTTATCCATTTGATCTGAGAATAGGTATGTCTATCTTTAGTTCCCCTATCTAGACTCGAAAGTGTTATCAGATTCAAATGTCTGTGCCAATCTGCTGTGCAACACTTCCAAATCGCCTGAGAACATCACCATCTTGTGCAACTCTCATTTGAAACCAGAGAAGTAGTAAATAAAGGCTGAGCAGCATTGAAATAAGACTGGTACATGGGCTCTTGATGATTTCCATTAAGATAGACTCTCAGGTCTTGTCTTATTATAAAGTCATTAGTCTCTCAATCAGCAGCAGATTGGCTGTAATGTGTAGAAGTGAGACAGACAGTGTTACTGACCACGCAGGTGTCCAAACCACTTCATTTATGATTGACTAATTAACTCATTATATATCTGCCAGAAATTGTGTTTTAATTAGGCTAAATATCACTATATGACAAGGGGATTGAGGACTTCATGCTTTCATAAACTCTTTGGCTGCATCTGAAATTGCATACTTCCCTACTACAGGCAGTCTGTGAACAGAGTTATATGTCCGAATTCACAGTATTCTTAAAACAGTAGACAAAAAGTCTCCAGATGACCTACTATTTCCGCCCGGATTTTGAAGTGTGCATCCAGTGGACACTTTACTATCCCATGAGGCCACAGGGGAGGATTTGTTAATGACAGTGAAGTGACACAACTGACTCTGATCACATGACAGTGACAACATGACAAATGTAGTTTATCCAGACTACATTCATTCACACATTACTACAAACCCGATTCCAAAAAAGTTGGGACACTGTACAAATTGTGAATAAAAACAGAATGCAATGATGTGGAAGTTTCAAATTTCAATATTTTATTCAGAATACAACAGATGACATATCAAATGTTTAAACTGAGAAAATGTATCATTTTAAGGGAAAAATAAGTTGATTTTAAATTTCATGGCATCAACATCTCAAAAAAGTTGGGACAAGGCCATGTTTACCACTGTGTGACATCCCCTCTTCTTTTTATAACAGTCTACAAACGTCTGGGGACTGAGGAGACAAGTTGCTCAAGTTTAGGAATAGGAATGTTGTCCCATTCTTGTCTAATACAGGCTTCTAGTTGCTCAACTGTCTTAGGTCTTCCTTTTTATGATGCGCCAAATGTTTTCTATGGGTGAAAGATCTGGACTGCAGGCTGGCCATTTCAGTACCCGGATCCTTCTTCTACGCAGCCATGATGTTGTAATTGATGCAGTATGTGGTCTGGCATTGTCATGTTGGAAAATGCAAGGTCTTCCCTGAAAGACGACGTCTGGATGGGAGCATATGTTGTTCTAGAACTTGGATATACCTTTCAGCATCGATGGTGCCTTTCCAGATGTGTAAGCTGCCCATGCCACACGCACTCATGCAACCCCATACCATCAGAGATGTAGGCTTCTGAACTGAGCGCTGATAACTATTTGGGTTGTCCTTGTCCTCTTTAGTCCTGATGACATGGCGTCCCAGTTTTCCAAAAAGAACATCAAATTTTGATTCGTCTGACCACAGAAGTTTTCCACTTTGCCACAGTCCATTTAAATGAGCCTTGGCCCAGAGAAAACGCCTGCGCTTCTGTATCATGTTTAGATATGGCTTCTTTTTTTTACCTATAGAGTTTTAGCCAGCAACGGCAAATGGCACGGTGGATTGTATTCACCGACAATGTTTTCTGGAAGTATTCCTGAGCCCATGTTGTGATTTCCATTACAGTAGCATTCCTGTATGTGATGCAGTGCCGTCTAAGGGCCCGAAGATCACGGGCATCCAGTATGGTTTTCCGGCCTTGAATCTTACGCACAGAGATTGTTCCAGATTTTGTGAATCTTTGGATGATATTATGCACTGTAGATGAAGATAACTTCAAACTCTTTGCAATTTTCTCTGAGAAACTCCTTTCTGATCTTGCTCCACTATTTTTCGCCGCAGCATTGGGGGGGAATTGGTGATCCTCTGCCCATCTTGACTTCTGAGAGACACCACTCTGAGAGGCTCTTTTTATACCCAATCATGTTGCCAATTGACCTAATAAGTTGCAAATTTGTCCCCCAGCTGTTCCTTATATGTACATTTAACTTTTCCAGCATCTTATTGCTACCTGTCCCAACTTTTTGGAATGTGTAGCTCTCATGAAATCCAAAATGTGCCAATATTTGGCATGACATTTCAAATGTCTCACTTTCAACATTTGATAAGTTATCTATATTCTATTGTGAATAAAAAAAGTTATGAGATTTTTAAATTATTCCATTCCTTTTTTACTCACAATTTGTACAGTGTCCCAACTTTTTTGGAATTGGGTTTGTATATACTATAGTATATAGAACATACCTTTTTAATAAATTAATTAAAAAAGCAACTAATTCAAAAGAAGTCTTACTCAGAGAGTATGCGATTTTGGACACAGTCTTTGTAGCTTCAAGATCTAGAGTAAAAAACAAAAAAAAAAAAGTGACAGTGTTTGCTAAGAAGTACAGAGTAAGAAAAACACGAGGTATTTCCTTCAAATTTAAATTTTAATTTATTTTTAAGAATTTTAATATCTCCCAATCAAGATAAATTCCTGTCAGCTTGTTGTTATGAAAATAGACTGTAAATCTCACAATCCTCCTGAGTGTCAGAATTTTACTTTTTTTAAAATAAATTAGTGCTTTTTTCATCCGACCGCATTACAATTTATAAAATGACGAAAACAGTTATCATGTTACAAAAGCTTATGTCATAAATACTGTTCTTTTGAAATTTTGAAATTCAAAAAATAGTCCTAAAATCTATCCATTTCCACAAAAATATTAAGCAGAAAAACCATTTCCAACATTAATAATAAATGATAATAATAATAATTGTTAATATGTTTCTTGAGCATATGTTTTTTTTATATATGTTTAATATGTTAATGTTTCTTGAGCAGCAAATCAGCATATTAGAATGATTTCTGAAGGATCATGTGACACTGAACACTGGAGTAATGATACTGAAAATTCAGCCTTGAATCACTGGAATAAATTACATTTGAAAATATATTACAATATAAATCTGTTATATTAAATTGTAATGCTATTTCATGATATTACTGTATTTTGAAATGCTGCCCTGGTGAGCATAAGAGACTTCATTAAAGACATTTAAAAATTGCAATTTTTCCAAACTTTTGACAAACACTGTATTACATTAAATTTTCCTCAAGACTTTTTGAAGAATAATAAAATAAAACAACTTTTAACTGAGTTGTGCTTGTATGTACCGCCAATGTAGATATTAGTGTGAATTCACCTATTCTCAGCCTGAACCCTGAATATACTGACCATCAAGCACTTTGTTGACCTGGATCAGCCTCTGTTCGGTTGCTATGAGATGGGGGCAGCAAGCACTTAAGCAGTTAACTTCAGAAATACTCCCCGCAGCCAATGTTCTCTGGTGGACAAGAAAAAAAAAAAGCGATATTTGTGTGCTGTCATGATGGTAATATCCGATAAGCAGGCGTTTCCCTTAAAACGCAATGCTTTCTAGCAATCTCCTCTTCGAGATACCAAGATAAGTCCTATAACCGGACGCTGCGGTTTTATGCTCAGAAATAAATGGAATCTGAACCTGGGCCGCCCTAAGCTCTTAAACTCAGTCTTTACGCCATGTGGCTAAATCTTGCTAACACAGTGCAACTTTAAAGCTCATCAGTGAGGTAAGGAGGGTGATAAAGGAGAGGGCAGACGCTACAAGATGGCCTTATCTCCACACGGCGAAGTTTCCATTGATCCACCCCGCTACGATGTGTGTGCCGGTCCGCAGGCTGGCAAACATTACGATTCAGCTCCACCCATCCCAAGTCCATTGATTTAGGCGTGCATCTGGGAGAGAGCCACGGGAGGCCTTTGAGATGGCTAATGAGTCGAATAAACAGGACGGAGAGACAAGAAAGGTGCACACGCGGGGTGAGAGGCCTCCCGGGTCAACCTCCTGATGTGGATGGACACGTGCAGATGTTCGCCGGGATGTGTTCGGATACATGCAACAAACATTGGGGAGGGGGGAATAAACTAGATTGTTCCTGGTCATGCAAGATGTCTTCTGACAAACAAATGAGCGAATACGATCTGTTTTGCAAAATCTGTGACAGTTGTGCATGACAAGAGACATAACGGAGAAATATTACACCCCTGAAAACAGGTAGCATGACTGATGATAATAAGGTGGGCGTGTTTTGCGATAAAATCTAGCAGAACCGCAATGGGGCTGCTGTAAAACTGTTTGGGATTCAAAGCACGCGGCTCTCAGGTTCACACAGTATCCCAGCCAGACTTTCAACAGACTCTTTGGAAGTGATGTTAGTGAACTCGGATGGCTAACTCAGCTGTTTATTTGTACTGGGATCATTCTGCTTTGTCTTTGCAATCTCAACGTAAATTATTGTTGCAAAAAAGCGGGATAATCTTCAGGCTTGCATTCCATTACCATTAATCAGTTTGTTGACAGTTTCGTCCTTTCGTGTTGTTCAAGTTCAAACAATAACTCTGCTAATCCAAACATCCGCGAACCGTCAGACAGAAAGATGACTCAAAGCGCTAATCTAAGATCAGGTTTTGCCATGCTTCATCTGAGCTGAAGGAATATTAGCTGGGATTTGATTTTAAATGCAAATCAGGTATGCCTTCCTGAATTCAGAGCAATCGAATGTTTGGGTGTTTATGGGTTTATGAAGAGAAGAGAAGAAATATATTCCAGTCACAATCCCCCTCGCATCTGTCCCAAATGCCTGACAGCTTCAAAGCTGGTTGTGACCACAATTCCAGGCCTCAAACCACCGAATATTATTTATTTTCAGCACACGGCTTTTAGCGGAGAGCACTCAAGTGGCAAAACATATTTTTAAGCCTATTTCGAGTCAATAACCAGATTTTTACATATTCTGAAGAGAACGTGAGTGGCATTTGTCCATTCAAAACTCGGCGGCACAGTGTTGCTAGGACATTGCTATGCAGCAGCTGATGTGGTCTTCAAATGTTCTTGCTATGCATGTTGCAATACGATTGCAAGGATGTTTTTCTTGCCCAATTTATCACGTCATTTACATATTTGTATGATTTGCATCACTACCACAAGGTCTCATAAATAATTAATTTCCTAAATTGTCTAGTTAATTAAAATTACTAATAAAAAAATTTGGATACACCTGAATAAATGTTTTTGTGATATAAATTATACTGAAGTTCATTTTTATTGTATAATGTACTTGGGAAGTTAACCACTAAACATTGTGAAATTTAAACATTGGTTTATAATCACATTCTTAAATTGACAAAATATAAACATTCTTACATTCTTAAAAATAAAAAGATAAAATTGGGATGCATTTTCTTTAAAAAATC
The DNA here is from genome assembly GCA_018155175.1 of Sinocyclocheilus anophthalmus. NCBI lineage: Eukaryota > Metazoa > Chordata > Actinopteri > Cypriniformes > Cyprinidae > Sinocyclocheilus > Sinocyclocheilus anophthalmus. The sequence goes on from JADLZN010004555.1 coordinate 247,231, forward strand.
AATTGTGGATCATTTTGATCCCTTTATGCATTCATGTGCACTACTATTCAAAAGTATGGGGTTGGTAAGATGTTTTCATGTTTATAAAAATTAATTTTTAAGCTCACCAAGGCTGCATATTTATTTGATCAAAAACACAGTAAAACTGTCTTATTGTGAAATATTTTTACAATTTAAAATAACTATTTTTGAGATTTTTAAAATATAATTTATTCCTGTGATGCCAAGCTGAATTTTCAGCATCTCTACTCCAGTCTTCAGTGTCACATGTTCCTTCAGAAATCATTCTAATATGCTGATTTGCTGCTCAAGAAACATTTCATATTATTATCAATAGTGAAAACAACTGTGCTGCTTCATATTTTTGTGGAAACTGCTACATTTTTCCAGGATTTTGCATTTAAATTTCTTAAAGGAACAGGGTTTATTTGAACTATAAATCTTTTGTAACATTATAAAAAGTCTGCTTTCACTTTTGATCAATTTAATGCATTCTTGCTAAAAAATAAAATAATTTCTTTATAAAAAAAAAGAAAAATACTATAAGTATCTTTTACTCTAAGTAACCAGTAATAATAATGGTAATATTAGCAGGTTCTTTGTTTAAATGCATAATTATAGTAAAATAAAGATGTTTAAAATGCTTAGCTTTAGGAAACTACAAAATGTTTTATCATTTGCCTACCTACTTGTTTTTCAGCATTTACATGGAGTAACTGGAACCCATTTCATTTCCAAACCTTTAAAACAAAACAAGCAAGGTCATAAAAAATTATGGATGTAATTATCAACATGCTGCTTCAATATCCTGACTGTGTCTTTTTTTAAACTGATAAACAAAAGAAAAAAGATTTTAAAGCTACTGCTAGAATTGCTGTTCAAAAACCAAGTTTTTTTTTTTTTTAAGTAACCATGTGTTGTGCCAGGATATGGTACTGACGAGAACTATGACCAATCAAAAATAAGGAAATTTCAGCAGGGAGCTGTTACGCCTGCTGCTAATATGGATGTTTGACAAAAAACAAGACCAGCAATATCTTAGAATCCCAAAGTTTGATTCTGCATATTTCTTCTGCATGATCCTTTTACTGAATAAAAACATCTCCAGAATGAGCAGTTCATCAAATTTCTTAAAGGTGCTGTATGTAGGATTGACACAAAGTGGTTGAACTAGGTATTACAGTCCAAATTCAAAATATTGGAGCAGGTTTTTTTCACCCGGCCCCTGCTCCTCAGACTTGACGCAAACGCAGGTTACCAGATTGACGATACCAACAGGAACTAGCACACTTGACGATGAATTAAATGAAATACTCTGTGTTTTCCGCCAACTGGCAGCCCGGGATGCCAAAATACAATCGGGTAAACTGGCAGTGGGCGGGTTTCACAAACCAAAACAGAGACCGACATTCCGGCCCAGAACGCACATTTTCAAAGGAGAATAACTGACTGTAGCATTGTTTTTCAGATAAACAAGTATGTTAACTTAGCATGTTTCTTAAGTATCTGCAAACATATTATGGTATTTTTATGCTTTAATAGAGTCAAAAACTTACATACAGCACCTTTAAACAAGAACCTGTCAAACCTGAACAATACTGAATAATGATATAATTTGTAATTGGTCGAAGGAGGTGTTGATTTAGTAAAGTTAAAAGCAAGCATAATCCAGAATGAGTCACTATAGGGAATATTGTCTATTTAACACAGAACCATGAAATGGTGCTTTAAGCAGAACAAAAAATATATTAATGGTGAGTCATTTTGCAGCATTTCAAATGGTTACGTTTCCCTTTACAGAGAAGCAAAATGAAGTACACGGTCAAGATTTAGATGTGAATTACAAGGTAAATGAGATTTGTAGGGATTATAATTAAAAACCAGTACATATTGTGTTCTGCAGATCAAGTAGGTGATTTGAATATTGAATTCAAACCTATTCTTTAAGGGGTTTCAGTAGTTGTTCTTCTCAGTATGGCAGTGAGGGCTGGATTCATTTGTCTTTTCAAAACTGCATTACCTCTGCATACAACTTTTAACGACCTCATGTCAGTTTTTAAACTTTTGTCTGTTTCGTTCCAGGAATACGTCCAATTTTCTGTGCACGATGGGACCCCATCGCCTCAGACTCTATTAACAAATTTCCTTGATTCCTAATTCGAGCGGACAGAAACAGCCACTGTAATTATGTCAGAAATCTTCCCCATCTGACGAATTATATTTCTCATCAGAGTCTGATGATGCTCATTATACTTCCTTTCCAAGAAATGGCGATAAATAAGAGGCCTAAGACAGGCTGTTGAAAACACCGGGCTTGAGTACAGCTTAACCATAATGCTCAGTATCAGATGCAGATAATACTATAGGTTAAGGGCATTTACATACACTACTGAAGAGTGTGTTGTTGTTGTTGCTGCTTCTAAAATGCACTAAATAAATATTAGACATCAGTACATGTAATGTTCCTGTAATATGCTCACTTCTCTCTGCTAGGTATGTATTCCAAAACATACAGTAAACAATCTCATTCATAGGGTTTTTTTTTTTTGTTTTTGTTTTTTTTGCCGGCCCCAATTTACGGGGCCAGGCCCTTTTTAACATTTCAATAAGGAACCAACAAATAAAATCAAGTCCAAGTCTATTTTTTCTTGTTCAATAGCCATTTCACATGGAGAAATGTCACAGTATGGTAGTGCAAGTCAAGTCAGTCACAACTTCCATTTTATGCTGAATTTAAGAATTAAAATTGACCTTATAATTCATTGAGAAAATTATTATTTATTTATTATCATTTAATAAATATTTATTTGATTGTAATATTATTTCATTATTTTACTTAAACACATTTTTTACATTTATTACAGCATTTATGTCAATTGGAAAGTTGTTGGTGTTGTTTGTTTTTCATTTAAGGACAAATACAATTATTGTCCAGCTGTCCATGAAAGGTCACTTTTGGTGAAATTGAATTCTTCATGTGGCTTTTCATTGGGTTATTATGACACTTATCACTAGTACGCTAGTAAAAAAAAATTGGTCTAGGGTTTCTTTGAAAACTTTCAATCAGAAATTTCACAAATAACTACAAAGCAACTACAAGTAACAATTTTCAAGTAGAAAGACTAAAATAGCATAAAAAGAGTAAAAGATACTTAAATAATCTAAATAATATAATAATAATATAAATAATATCTAATGCATTATTTACGTCTCGACAAAATCTTTGTTACAGTGCAGTTGTTTCGTATATATTAATATTAAAGCATTTACAACATAATTTATCAATGTTAATCAGAAAATACAAAGTTGTATAAACATCGAATAATAAGATCATAACAAACCCCATCGAAAATCGAACTGAATATGCGTTTAAAAATGTGGCGCGTTGAACAGACATTAACTTGATCATGGGGTTGTGTATATGTGTATGCATCAGATAAATGTTGGATTGCAAACGTTCTCATTGGGTTTGTCATGGGATGAATGGTGTAAAGATAGGATACTGTACATTTGACTGAGCTGTAATCAATAATATTGTCAAACTTATCTTGTTCTTCTCTGAATCAAGCCTCTGAAATCAATACTAACCTTGGAGAATGTCATGGAAACAAACATCAATGCAAATCTGTTCAATGATAAACAACAGGTGTCCGGCCTTGTTAAAAGGACACATCTGAACTCATGGATGTTGATGTTATTCTGAAGTAACTTTTATGCAAAGGCAAAGAGTATTTAATATGTTTTTTTTATTAGTAAATAAACGCTCGCAAATAAACCAAAACCATCTATCATAAAATGTTAAAAAGTCAAAAACCTACATATCTCATAACCTTCTTGTTATATCTGACATCAGCGTTACCTCACCTTAAGTAAAGATTAATCCAATATTATATATGAACTTCTATCCAGCTTGTTTAAATCAGCTTTAGGGGAGTTTTATCCAGATATATTTTAAGAAAAATCCTTGTGAAAAGCCCTTGACTCATATTCTTTTTAACCGTTTGGTTATGACTGCATGCTTTTGGAGGTTTCCAAATTAGATTCAGATACCCAGTTTAGTGCTACTAAATAAATGATAAATTACACTTCTGGTCTGCTCTTTAGTGCAGTGGGGAGTTTGTTTCCTTGTAAATACATTTATGTGTATTTAAATATTAATTTAGATTTAATTATTCAGAACAGATAATCACTAATCAGGCACGGCTCTCCAGTGCCTTTGCTGGTTTGAGGAGAACAGCATTTCTTATTGCTCTGAGCTGCAGCAAGGCTTGGATCCCATACTGAAGACTGGCTTGATTTCACTTTTTAACTCTGGAAACCCTGTAGAGACTGAGCTACAGGCCTGTGTCCAGCAGCTGCACACACCAAAGAAAGTCATAAATGTAGATGTAAGGTTTTCTTAGGGGGTTTGTTAAAACTGGCTGCTTTTTGTATCCGGTTTTCCCACAACAGGGATGCTGGGACGTTTGATTGCTGACAGATATGCCATTATTTATCTTGCTGGTATCATTTCTAAAAGCAATCAGCATATTGGTAAGACATAGTACTTGTTTATATATTGAAACAGCCTTCACAAATTGTTTTGTACTTCTTTAAAGGAATAGTTCAAATTTGTTCAAAATCTACTCATCCTCAGGCCAACCCAAGATGAAGATGAGTTTGTTTCTTCATCAGAACAGATTTAGATAAATTTAGCATTACATCACTTGCTCACCAGTGGATCCTCTGCAGTGAATGGGTGCCGTCAGGATGAGAGTCCAAGCAGCTGAAAAAACATCCCAATAATCCACAAGTAATCCACACGACTCCAGTCCATCAATTAATGTCTGGTGAAGTGAAAAGAAGTGATGTGTGGTTTGCTTCCACTTAAGATTTTTACCCATGCTTTTAAATAACAGATACTGCCATATCAAACAAGTAATTATTATAAATGTAACCCCTTTCATTATGTCAACATATTACCTATTTTAGACAGAAAAAATCAGATCTAATTGTATTTGATTTGATTTTAGAAATACTTTCTCTAATTGTACTCCACCAACGAAAGTAGTTCCAAGTGAAGCCACATCAGAATGAACAGTTGCGTCTCTAAGGTCTCCAACGGTTTTGTTCCAGAATGAATCAGTTTTTATGAACGAATCGGTTGAAGGAATGACTCATAAAAAGAGCAAAAACTCCCAACATTAATGCAGATTTATCTGATAAGTTGAAAAAAAAAATGGACAAGCGGAGTGATACAGATAGTGAAAAGTCCCAAAGTCCACACACAGAAATAAATAAACCGGAGAAAGCACACTAAAGTTTCAAAAACGGTTAGACGGGTGCTTAAGATATTCTTAACAACTGCTATAAATGCGATGCTAGCGGTTCTAAACGGTTAACCACTGAATTATACAGAATAAATATTACCTGTTAAGCCGAAAAACCACAATTTCGGCGTCTGTTTTCAAGCGCGTTGAATCTCTCACCTCACTTCAGCGATGAACAGTTGTTGTTGTTGTTTTTGGTCTCTATATGTGATCTTCCTATTCATTTTAGGTTGCTTGGCTTAGTAAGCCGTTGCTGACAGAAGAGAAATCGTAAACATTTCGCACACTTCAAAGTCATGAAAAACAGCTTCCGCTTTTCCATATATGGACAAAACGATTGACGCGCAGAAAACCCAAACAAATAGGCCTAATCTGAACGCGGACACGAATAGTATTTACTTAATATAATATAATATATAACGTGATTTCTTGCTTCCACGCAATAGAATAAATTCACCTCAAATTCATATTGTGAATGTCTCTGTATTTATGTATTTGTTAAGTAACCGAGTAATAAGCAGAAATATACAGTCAGCCAGTCAAATTCATATAATATAAATAATATATAAAAGGCACTATATGATCTTGGAGAGGATAAAACGGACGGATGATTGTTGCAACCTAATCACATTCATTTTAAAGGCTGTTTAAACTGAGTTTCCACTGATTGAGGAGGCAGAGGCACTTTTTTTATTTGGTATGTTTGCAGATGAAAGCACACCAGTGGAAAATGCAAACTGTGATAAACAGAGACACAGAACGATAGGAGCAGATGAAGACGAGACAAACAGAGAGAAATTGCACAGCAGTGCTTGTTGGTTGACAAGCCAGACATCTCTCCGGAATAAAAGGCCTATTTAATCTGCTTTACAACCGACAATGCTGACCTTGCTGGAATATTATTAAACTTTGGAAGAGAGATCTTTTACAATCGCATTCTGTCAGAGCTCCACCGCGGGGGTCTCGGCGGCCGGGCCATCCGGAGCACGACCATCAACACTGTGTTCGGTTCAACAGCGCCATCTAGTGATGTGCTGCCATTAATGCTTGGGAGACCTCATTTTAATAGCTTGCGAAATATATTTAACATAAGATTTCTGAAAATACACTGTATATAAATTAAAATGTAAATAGATTATTATAAAATTAAAATTTACTTTGAGTAGGTTAACTGAAATAAACACCATTTAAAATGTACTGAAAAAAACTCAACTGAAGGCACCCTGGTCATTTAAATTACCTAAGAGTAACCAAAGAAAAAACTAAATGTAAAATATTAACAAACATATCATAGTATTCAGTAATACCAAAATAAAACTGATTGGTAGAAAGAAAAGAAAAAAAACTTTAGATATGATTAAAAGATGAGAAAACAAGGGGCTAATTTCTAAATTGGCTTATTTAAAGTGGGGACACCAAACTTAAGCAGTCAAATGCAGACCCTTTCTTTCAAGAGGGGGGGGGGGGGGGGGGGGGGGGGGATCAACCATCCCCCCCCCCCCCCCCCCCAAAAAGATTTGTAATTTTTTGTTTATTTTCAGTGTACTTAAAACATAATGGATATTTGCCAGCACACACTATCATTGGCTATAATGTGATCCTCCCAGAGAAAAGAAACAAGAGTACCGGTCAATACAAGACATTCATACAAAAAGTGTTTTAAACCCAGAATCCATACTGGAGAGAGACACAGTTAAACAGTCACAACAGATGGCTATGATTAAAACACCCACACACAAAGCAAAAATAGGCAAACACAGCTTCCACCAAAATATGCCTACTCTGAATATAAAGTTTTGCATACTTTTCTTTGTCCTAATACAACACATTTGTACAGGCACATCTTTTTTCAGACCTACAATACAGTTCCCGAGAGCACAGTAAAATAAAAAAGCAACAACTTGGGGGATTTTTTTTTCATACTATCTGCCTGAAACATTCACACAAACCAATATGAAAAAAAAGAGATAAACATTCTAAAATAAAGAAAAAACTGGGCAGCAAAATTTTTGGTTTTGCATGAGTGATGCACTTCTTGGCTTTCATCGCTACTGTTGTTTCCTCTTCTCCTAATGTTTTTTTTTAAACCCACTCTAAAGTATTACATGTATATAATTTCTTAGCTTTATATAAATATTTACAAACATCACTTAGTTGTGTCCCATAAGAATATTTTTATATAAAAAAAGTAGATAACATGTTAATGCCAAGGAGGAGAAGCTTGCATTGACATTACAATAACTTAACCATTAAAAAAAGAAAAACAACAAAAGTTTGATACAGTAAGTGCGACAGCCCCTTCCAAAAGTCTCTAGCATGGAAAAATCAAGGCTTTGCACGTGATGTAGCACCAGATGGGTTCGCACCTCAGTGCGGTTGAGAAATTACCTTGGAGTAGAAATCTTCCAGGAGGTTGTGTGCGGTACAAACCAAAAAAATAATAAATTAGTGTTGGATAATTTAGGATGACGTTATATACAGCCAGAGTTAAACAAGGCGTATCGCGGATGGTGATGGAAGTGTAAAGGAAAGTAGATGGCAGTGTGTGAGTTCACAGCAGTCTTGCAGCACATTACAGGAGAGTGAAGGTGCTCTCACATTCGTCCGTTGAGAAGCTTGCCGGCTCCTAACAGAATTGGGAGGAAGGGCCAGTCTGATACAGGAGCGTAGCGTTGGGTAAACGTGGGGCTTGATGAAACCCTCCAACATGTATCTCCATTAATCTCCAGCACCTAAGTCCTGGACAAGGCTCAAGTGGTTCATGGCACGGTTGAAGGCGCTTTGCACAGCTCTACGGATGCCTGACGTTCTGCCTTCCAACATTTTGCTTCCGTCTAAGGTCTTGTCGATTCCGAACGGTACCATCTTGGATTTAGGAAGCCATTGCCTGATGGAGATTGAAGACGACAGTTATTTTAAAACGGCATCAGAAGCAGAATTTTTAAATGTAACACTCTGTCCCAGCTAGCTGAGTTTCATGAGTCTGGTCATTTTTCTGTCCACATTAAAACAGCTACCCAGCACAATACCACATAAACAAGCGACTGAATAAGGGGTTTAAAACATTTAAATTATGAGGACCCCTAAATATGATCATAAATATGTGACCCGTGCTAGCAAAATTAGTCGAAATGTGCATGGGCTAATTTTGAGCTACAGGTAAAAAAGTGAAAAATTCGATTTTGAGGTTTTCACAAAAATGAGTTAAGCCCTCGTCTAGCGATCCCAATGCTCCAAATAATAATTTTAGATGTTTGATTACCTTTATTTGTACGTTTTCTGAGAGGAGTACCTTTTCTCCACTTGTTTCTCACGCTGACAGTCATCCGAAGCGTGCGCATAAAGGCGCTTCCGACTGCGTGCGATCCCGATAAATATACACATATACACAGATTTACAGTATTTAAGTATTCCCGCAAACATAATCTGTTATGTCTTAACTTAAGTGAACGTTTGGGGAAAAACATCTCATGTGTAACATTATATTAGATCCGTGCATTACAGCAGGTCTTAATACAGGCCGCCTCATTAATATTAATCTAACAATATAAAAAAAAGAAAAAAAAAAGAGGGAATCACTCACTGCCCGTGATTGAACTGCTTTTGTAGTTTTAATGATCAATTTATTTGTAATGAACACACTAAAGGGATTTTATTATTTGATTTTCTTGAATGCTTTTTGTTTAGATGTAAAATGAAAAAGGTAATGCATTATTTGTTTCTTTCTTATATTTGTTCTACTGCTTTTGTTTTTTGCAGGTTTTATTATATAACAAAAGACAAATAATTGGATTATTAATATAGTAGGCGAATTATTATAAGACAAGGAAGTGGAGGAAAGAATGCAATGCTGCAGGTGATTTTGTGTTGGAACCTTACGAAAACTTCAGAAAAATGGACTTTGCGACTCTATTGCTTCAAACAGGTTGTACTAGTAGACTCAGTGTTTTTTTTCTGTCCCCGATTCAACAATCTAACATATCTGCAGGTTTTGTACTGAAAAGTGTGAAAATAAAAATAATATTTTTGCAAATGTGCTCATTGTGATCATTTTCGCCAGCACAGGTCAACTATGATCATTCCTTTACTATGCAAAAGGCAGTTACATAATTTCACATAAGCATTCAACACATTAATTACTTTTATTTTATTTTATAAATTATTTTCTTGATCAGGGTCGGCAAGTTGTAGGAGTTTAAATTCAGACTGTTTCAAGACTTTTTTAGGACAAGTAAAGAATTTAAGGAATTAAATTGAAGGGAAACATCACAATGTTCTCTAAATGTAAATGAGTTGTATTAGCAACACTTCCAAGTTTGAAAATACAACTTCATACTGATTACCATTACTTGAAAAAAACAAAACAAAAACTTAAGGCTCTGCTCCCAATCATTAGAATATAAAAATGGCTTTTACTATAACTTCTGATCATACTGCAAAAATAGTGATGTTCTTTATCAGTATTTTAACCTCGTTTTCCACCACAAATGTCTAAAGTTTCTTAAATCAATATGCATTTACTTGAGAAGCAAAATGACAAATGATCAAACTGAAGAAATTTGATTAAAAAAAGAACAAATATCTGCCGTGGACTCTTAATCTTTTCAACTAACCATAATTAAACAATTAATTAATTCCCTTAATTCAAAGGGAACTCACTTCATTTTGTTAAGTTTTTCAGAAAACATGATCTTAATTTTGCACCTCAAGTAAACATATCTTGATTTAAGGATGTTTAGACATCTGCACTGGAAAACAAGACAAAAATACAGAGGAAGATATACATTTTTAGCAATGCATGCAACATTTAATGCCATGACTATATATACTTATATATATATATAATATATATAATCTGTTTTTTTTTTTTTTTTTCAATTTGTTATTACAATACATTATTAATTTTATTGTCATTGTACTAAAACTCTAAAAACTTTTATTGCTGATCAAGGTACAAAAAAAATCATCAGATTTTATGATTATAATTCAATATTTATAAAAAAAATTCTAATTTTACAAATCAATATCTAATCAATAAAGTTATTTAATATAAATAAGTACTTTCATTGGCTACAAAAACATTGTGCGATATACAGTTTCCATTAAAATAGTAATGATATAAAAAAAAGAAGGAAAGAAAGAAGGAAGACAACACCTTTTGGTGTTCCTTGGGTGTCTGTCAACACCTTTTGGTGTCCCTTGGGTGTCTGTTTTAAGTTTTTCAAACAAATCACAATTTAAAAAAAACAACAATGATCTCATTAACTTTATTTTCAATTTCATGCTTTCCAAGACTAAAACTAAAATATTAAATTCAGTAAATGTGTTAAAATAATATTGAATTAAATGTACATAATTAACATCTTTACATGTTAAGTGTGAATACCCTAAAAATATTTTGCAACAATCACAGTCGCCCCAGGACCACAGTGTTACAACCGCTTACGTCAGACACATTAACACATTTCACTGTAATTGTAGAAATATTTGAAAGTTTCTCTAAATACAAGACTTCTCACCAGTTGCGTTTGCTGTCGAAGAAGCGGACGAGGAAGAGTTTCTCCTTGGACCTGAACTGCATCAGCTCTCCGACCCTGAGCACGTCCCGTGGAGGGGTGGGAATGTACTCGTCGTTGAGATGGCAACCCGCCCGAGACATCTGAGGATCTATGATCTACATGTGGGCAGAGAGGCTGTCAACACAACAGTAATCTTCCAACGCGCATCTCGAAAGGCCTGGTAACCTGGTAACTCAGAGTGTGCCTGTGACTGCTAACGTATAAACTGTTGGAAATGGAAATGGTTGCCACAAAACACAGGAACGCACACACACTTGTGTCACACACTCGCTCACGCACACCCAAAACAAATGTGCACATACACATCCTGGTTGTATCACCTGGCAATAATGATATGGTTGACTGTTGGCCACTGAGGAGGCTGATGCATGAAATAATGAAGAGGAAGAGAAGGAGAACCAGTCTCTGACGGCATGCACACATGCACACTCACCAAGGCAGGATAGGAAGGATATCCACTAAGTTTGGCCCAAACTAGTTTAAGGGGCTCCAGATTTAGTGGTGTAGTGTTAGCAGGCATCCAAATATTGCTGCTGTCAATCTCTATGAAAGTAGGAATAATGGAAAGTTATGAGGGGTTCACCCTAGAAAATGGTGCAGAACACCTCAAGAGCCACGCCAGTATTTAGCCAATCAGCAATCGGCAGCAGTGGGTCATTTCTTTAACGGAAGCATGCCGAGACATTAACCAGACACTATTATGCCTCTAATGCCACTTCCAAAGACAAATTTATTTTTATTTATTTATTAAATTATTTATTTATTAAATAAATGCACTGAAAATGGTTTTGGTTTGGTCTGGAAAGGTCAAACATGTCATGTGACTAATGAGCCCACTCAGACTCTGACATGCTTGCGAGTCAGAATGCAGAAGTAAGCTTTCTACTTCTGGGAAAGCACGTGGCAGGCCAAAAGATTTCACTTAGCATATTGATGGTAAGCAATCTAGGAAATCGTTCGGAAAATACTGTTTGGGATGAATTTACCTTTAAAGGGTTAGTTCATCAAAAAATTTAAATTCCATCATCATTTACTCAACCTCACATAGTTCAAAAGCCACCATTTACTTTTATTAAACACAAAAGGCTACATTGATTCTTCCTGCTTTGGTCTATGCAAGAACAGGGAGTCAACATGATTTCTGAGGTTCCTCTGAATTTACACAATGGCTTTAGGTAAAGAACATGCCCTATTCACTGAAAAATCTTCCCCTCTGCCATAGTATTAAACATTGTGTTATTGGCTAAATCTGATTATGCAGATTTAAATAAAAAATATTTTGGCCATGATAACCATGTAGTTTATCATCGGCCCTAGTTTTAAATCTATGAAAAGTCCACAGCACAATGATAACGATAAAGAGGAATGATATATCTCTGGAATCACTTTCAGAACGATTGTTTCTAGCTGATGAGTGATAAAAACATTGACAGCCAATCAGAATCCACCTGACAGAATCCACCTGACTGTAAAGAGCTCGACCATTTAAAGCGGCAGACAACAAAACTGCAGTATTGTGCAATGGTTTGGATGCTAATCTGTCTGTAATATTTATTGTGAGCTTGTATCACTCTACAGTTTCACTGAATGGACAAGAAAGACACAAATTAATATTTCCTGTGACTTACTGAGGTAAATAAAGATTTAGAATGACATGAGGCTGAGTAAATTATGACCATTTTTATTTTCAAATGAACTGTCCCTTTAAGTGCCATGTTAAAGAGCAAACATATGCAACAACTACTCAGAAGGGCAGGATAAGCCATGATGACTATTAAAACATGAGTGTTTCACACATGCAGACACTACGGCAGTACGCAGTGATCTTTGTGTTAGTTAGACAAAGCCATGAAGAGCAGGTCAGTGGCAAAGCAAGCAAAAGGAAGGACAGCGAGCTTGCACAGAGCTGACGGGACATCAATGCAGCTGCCAGAACGGGTCTGACCCACTTCTCTGAACGGAAGAATGGGGCTGGTGTAAAATCCCACATACCCGCTCACGGCTGCAAAAAGCTGGACGCTCACCTGCTGCCAGCTTGCTGGCTTTGGAAATGTTCCCTGGTTCCACGCAATTGACCAGTTCTTTTTTATCGTCCGTCGTGTTTCGTCTCGTCATCGCCAGCTTCCCTTTCCCACTCTTTGTGTGACTGACATCGCTGAAAGACATTCAAAAAAGGCACTTCATTCATCACAAGTAATAATGCCTAAAAAAATACTGTATATTAAATGTTTAGAAATTTTACTCTATGTATTCATTCCCACCTTGTGTTTTCCTGGACGCTCCCGCTTCCACTGGAGGAAATGCTGGACTCTGAAGCACAGCGGCGACGAGGCTCTGACAGTCGATTCACAGTTAGCCCTTTCTTTGGCTCAGAAAAGCCATTAGACATGCCTGTAAGTACAAAATGTCTATAATATACCCATGGAGGGACGGGTACTGTGTTTCTTGAAATGAAAAGAAAAAAGCTGTTTACCAGTATTCAAGCGTTTAATCGGACACTCATCCTCGTCACCCTGACTGTCTCCGCTAGCACTGCGCGTCCTCTTCCTGCGCTGGAGCAGGGTTTCGAGACGAGGGATGACCACCGACAAGAACGTCTTAGTGCCCAGCTGAGGGCAATCAATTGAGGATTCACTTGTGTTTGACGGCTTCTGCGGACTCGTGTTCTTTGACTTTCGGAATAGCACAGCTGTTCGCCGGCTGACCATATTCGCTGGTTCAGTAAGAGTGGAGGTAGCAACCATAACGTTATTTTCAGAGGGCATAAGGTCAGAGGAGAGACCATTTAGAAGTGAGGTAGAGAATGTCTCCCCGTCAAATTTGACCTTTTTCGGGCACTTTTCATGGCTGGGCTCAATGGGTTTCAGTGTCGGAGGTTCACAGGGACTGTCTGAGTTTTTCAGGAGTGGAACAGAATCTGAAGGCTCAAGTTTTGGAGGTAATGACTTGTCACCTGTAATGAAACATTAAATATTTAATACAAACCCATTTTGAAGAGTTTCACAGTTCTTAAAGGCAGGTTTGACCAGCTATTAATGAAGAGAAGTAAAATTTAATAGTTTTTTTTCAATTTAAACTTTTACAGTTTTTTTATAATACATTACAACTATTTTTATAAAATAAAATAATTTTAAAAAGTTCAAAGTTATTATGCTATGAATATAAATGCCATAATTTATATCAAGGCAATTAAATCCTTGTTTAAAAAAATTATTGACAATATATAAAAATTTTCATAAATATTTATACAATATTTAACTTATAAATATTACAAGTAACAACAACAACAATAATAACAATAAGTGGTCTCAGAAATTTTGGACGCCATAGCTTATATTGCTAAAATGATGAAAAGTGGTTTCACTAAATTTCAGCTACTGTGAGCTGAACTTTTGCTACTGCAAAAACCCCCATGTGATTCAACAGAACTGCACCTTCTTCCTCATTAGCTTGTGGTAGAATAAGAGGCGCTTTTTCCTCTTCCTTGGGATTATTCTGCTCCAATGAAGGGGGCTCCTTTTTGTGACCCATTTCCATTCGCACATCACTGATGGTCTTTTTGAGCAGTTTGAGCCGTTTGCTCCGGGAAGGGCATGACTTCATGGCAGTGGTTAAATCCAGCATCTCCAACAGCTTATTCAATTGTTCCTCCTTAGATATGTGCTCGCGATTGGCTGGGTTTAACAGTCGGTCAACTGGAACAACAGAATAAAATTCATAATGATTCACCAACAAACCAGAATCTGTGATTTTAATTAGTCTAAAATCTAACAGAGAGGAGAAATGTAACACATAGGTCTTTACCATCATCCCAGGTCAATGCTGGAGGTGGCTCTATCTTAGGAGGCTCAGCGAGGTGCAATCCACTGGCAAAGTCAAAGCCTATCCGTTCGGTGTCCCGCCGAGTCTTCCTGAGGATCGCTCCACCGTAATCTCGCAGACGCACAGCAGCACGGTAGAAAAAGGTGTCCTTGGCATTGTACTTCATGCAGTTGTTGATAATGAGGTTGAAGTCATCCTCAAACTCATCCAGGTTCTTATACCCATGGGCGTCAATGCGCTTTCTCATTGTGGAGAAGTCCATAGGGTGCTTGATGTGGTCTAAATAATCAGGAACCTGTACATAAGAGAGAAAATCAAGCATGGAACAAAATTAAGAGCTACATGTACACTAAAAAAGTTTGGACACACTTATTCATTCAATATTTTCCCAAATTTTAGAAAACAAGTAAAATCATTAAAACTATGGTAGCACAAAAAAATTTAATCATATCTTAAGGGTTTTTAAACACTGATGTCAAAAACAAATGATGACAATGTTGCGAGTGACGCCTACAATGTATGGCAACCCATTTATATTGAAAAAAAAAAAGAGTTTCAAAATCAAATAACTGGCTTTTATATTGCAGTTGCACTAAAGCTAAAATAAATTACTGGTACTAAAACATATTAATTTAATACAAATACATTATAAATTGAAAAAATATATACAGTGAATAAAATGTAACTCTTACTTTTTGCATAATACTATAAAAGTTATTTTTAATAACAAAAAATAAGTTTTAATAAAACATTTTATTAAAAAAAAAAATCCTCTTTCAAAGCAATTTTACAGAAAATACTACTAATGTTTTCATAGTACAAGCAAGAAGAGATGAAAAATAAATGAGATGGGGGGTGGGGGAAGCACCATTTATTTAATTTCTAAAAACTACAGCAAAATGAAACTGTAATGATACCAAATCCAGTTCATGACAATTCATTACTTATTTTTTTATAATTTTCTCCCCAATCTGAAAACCCCTGTTTTAAGCTTTTTTTTCACATCAAGAATCCTTATATTATCAAACAACAATTTAGAGTTTGATAAGGCCAGCATGAGCCCACAGGAATGAGAGACATACCTCTTTGACGCTGACAGGCTGGGCAAAGATTTTAGTCTGGTCTTTCTCTTGCAGCTGATCCAGTACTGCTCGCAGCAGGACAGGGAATGGAGTGAGTTGCATCTCCAAAACCGACTGCTGCAACTTCATCTGCAGAAACCAGACCAAAACATTGGGAGAGGGATTACATTAACTTGATCAAAAACACACTTTTCATGTAGCTGCATACATTAGGGATGACAAAAGTACCAGTACTTTGATACCAAGTTGATATTAAGTTATATATAAATAGTTTAAAATTAATAAAGTTATTTCTATCTCTTGCACCTGACGTCACATCATATGACGATGACCACCATACCTCCTCTCTCTTTAGCTTCTCTCTCTTGCGGATGAGCTCCAGCAGCAAGCGAGCACGCTCCAAGTCATGCCGTAAACGATGCCAGTCCTTTAACTGCTCTGTCAGAGCTTGACGGTCGTCAACGCATGGCGCCTGTCATTCAAAAAAATAATTCCTCGCTCAAAATTCGTATGCATAAGAATTGGACTGTCAATCACTGCAGACCAAGAAAGTCTCACCTGTTCTGGTTCTTTTTGCGTCTGTATGGCAGTCTGCAGGCGCCTTATTAGTGGGACACCATTCCTCGACTGCCTCTTGAGCATCCAGTAACTGAGAACCCGTTCCACAAACACCTTCTTCTTTTGGACAGAAACTTGATTGAGAATGGTGTTGAAACTGTAAGGACACAGGAAATCTCAGAGCGTCAAAAATAAATAAATGAATAAAAACATTCAAAACAACAAAGATTCAGAAAATCTTTGCAGAAAAATGTTTGACCTACCTTTTAGGTGTAATACTAGGCCCAGAAACCGTCGGAACCACTGCGACGGGCTCCGATTCAGGCTTTTTGTTCTTCTTCTTATGGCATCCCTTTACTCTATCCCTGTGAGCAGCCTTCTGACATAAACCGTTCTTGGGTTTGGAGTCCTCGTAAATAGTAAGGGGTCTCCTCACACAACCGTTAGGTGTATGAGAGCAACAGTACGCCGTTTTCTTCACAGAGAACGTAGTAGCTTCTGATTCAGTGACCTCTTTGATGGGCTCCATCTTCATGTAGAGACCGGCTTTCTGAGCGCAGCTCACGTGGAAAGCTGTGTAACAGTTGGCCTTGCTGCACTGAATGCAGGCACCCACTCCTTTCTTCTTGCACAGGTAACAGGTAAGTTTCCAGCGAGCTGGAGGAATGTTTGCCACACCATCGATGGGTTCGATGAAAACCGTATTGGTAAAACCGACTTCGGGAACCCAGATGGCGCAGACCACGTGCCCCCAGCGATCATCGTCTGTCCTTTTAAGCGCGCCACCTTTATTCGGACAGAATATGCACTCGGCGAGCTGGGAGGGAGAATTTAAGCAGTGACGGCAAAGCCAGCGGCCCTCCGGGATATGGGGGACGCCGTAACACTCCTGATGCACGGCGAGATTGCACATGTCACAGAACAAAATCGCATTACTGTTCTGGCACTCGCCATCCATGCAGATGCAGCATACGGCATCCTCGTCGATAAGCGGCTGGGGCTCTCCTTGGCCCTGGCTCTCGAAGAAAGACTCCTTCTCGAAGCGGTCCATGAGGAACTCGAAGACGTTCTGAGAGACCTGGCTGTAGCCGTCGCTCTTCCTCTTCTCGTTAATCAGCTCGAGCCATGCATAGTCTTCCTCGTCCATGTCGTATTCCACCTCCTCGTCGAGCTCGTCCAGTGTCTTCTCCACATAGGTGTAGTATGCCGATGGCCTCCGTGGCACCGCCGGGAGATTGTACTCAACCGTTCGGATCTTTGGCTCTGGTAGCCTGCCCTGAGCTGGCGAACCCTGCACAGTCGTCAATGCGGCGCTCTTCTTCTGCTGGTTATTTTTAAGCCGCACAGAGCGCACGAGGACCTGCTGCGGCTTCTCAGTGTTCTCCTTGTTGCTGGTGCACTCACTGATCTCCTGAGCTAAAGGGTCATCGCTGTCGATGACATCCAGTTTGTCATAAATGCTGAGCCGGTGCACGCAGCCGTCGATCTCCAGCTCAACCATACGCTGAGCCTCAGCATACGTCAAGGTCTCGCGGTTACGTGAGGGTTTGATGGGAGAGGGAGGCCTCTGCGGGGTGGCGACACGATTATGTCGAACCTTCTTCCTCATTTTGAATGCCAGAGAGGAACTGAAGTAAAAAAAGCACACATCAACTGATTCAAAGCCACAATTTGTACCCCCACAGATCATATTTCATTTCTGAATCGAAATACAAACACAGATGCTATAAAAACAATACAGCAACACTGTAAACATCCATTTACACTAGGACCGTTGGCTACAAAGTTAACTATAGCAATAACTATAGCATTCACACCAACAGACAACAACATTCTGTTTATTTCACCCGCTTGTTGCATGACTGTTGCTTTAAATGCTGGAGCTTATTAAAGTCTGACAACATTTGTATTGATTGGCTGTCAACATTTGTATTGATCATCAGCTGGAAAAAAACAGACTGTCAAAGTCTGTTCAAACCAAGGACGACAACTAAGTTTTAATAATACTTTTAATTCTTTGAGAATAGTGAAGTCCACACCACAACTATGACAACAACGACGCAGAGGCACTTTAACTTTCAGACCTTTGTCTTTCAGGTTGTTATCGTTGTAGACGTGAACGGGTCTTAAGCGAGCGATGCAATTCTGTCTTCTGCCACTTTAAATACTCAAACTCTTCAGAGTGGTTTGGATTCTCATTGGCGGTCAATGTTTTTATCGTCCACCAGCTGGGGGGAAAACGTTCTGAAATTGGTTTCAACGATATCGTTCCTTTGTGTTTTTATCGTTACATTTGTGTAGTGGATTTCTTAAAGAACTATTTTTAAACTTTATAGTTAACGTCCTTGGTGTGAACAGGTATAACTGCAAGCACACAGCCATCTGGTATCCATAGCAACCTAAACCCAAGTTAGAAAATTGGCATGGAAACAGAAAAAAGCGCTTGCGTTTGTATTTGTCAATATGTGCCGTTTCGCCATCTGACACAGTTAATTATTTGATTACAATGTAAACAACACAACAGTAACGTGCTTGCCGATTTGAGTTGTTTAATTTTTTGAAACAAATAACTGACTTTTAAGCTCCACAAACGGACACATTAACCCATTAACTAAGCAATTGGCGTTTAACCGATAACAGCCATGGTTTACATCCAGGCTTTTGTTTGTTTGAGGTGGGCAGGGCAGGACAAGGCCAAACACACTAGACACACTGGACTGGAAAGAAAACACACAAACTGAGCAGCAAGGGCACACGCACTGGATCCGGCGGCCTGCTGGTGGCTGTGCTAGTGAGCTAATGCTGTTTGGAAAGGTCCACCGACAATACTGAAAACATGGCGTCAAACAAAACAAAACACGCGCTGCAAAACGTGAATACAAACGCCCTTTAAAGCCGCGAATAAATAAATACACCCCCAGAGACACTGCGGCCCGTTCTTACCTTTGCCGTCGACGTTAAAAGACGCTTTAAAGGCAGTACGGCCGAGCTAAAAGCAGCAGCGTTGTGGCCTACTGAACAGCAGTAGGTTTAATCCGTGCACGAGCCGCGCTACCGTCCACC
The DNA here is from genome assembly GCA_018155175.1 of Sinocyclocheilus anophthalmus. NCBI lineage: Eukaryota > Metazoa > Chordata > Actinopteri > Cypriniformes > Cyprinidae > Sinocyclocheilus > Sinocyclocheilus anophthalmus. Next base: position 266,644 of record JADLZN010004555.1, read on the forward strand.
AGCCGCTTCTCCGTTGTATTCCAGGGGTAATATGAGGTATCCGTAACGGTCTGCCGGATCCAAAAATAAGCATTTAAAAGCCGGGGTTACACGCTCAAGATAACAGCAGCTCGACCATACTAATGCGCCTGATATCGGTCGTTATTGGGCTGGCCGTACGGGCACTATGCTAGCAGGCTAGTTCGACTCTCTTCCCCCACAACAATGCGGCTGCAGCTCGCCATCGCCTTACGCACTGCGTCATCGCGCACAACGTCACTACGTTCCGCGGCAAAAATAAGGAACTAGGCGCTAGGCAGGGCCTCGTAGCTTGTTTTTAGACAAGATGCGTAATGGATACTGTATAGAACCAGGGAAGTGTTCTGGAGGAGCTGGAGACGCAGCGCCAGATGGGTCCCTGGAACCTGGGAATCTGGTAAAGGGAAGAGTTTCAAATTTATGGAGAATTATAATTTATTTTTTATCCCCCCTCCCTTTTTTTTTGTTATGTTCATAAGTCATTTTGACGATAATAGTAGATAACATGACTGCATAACAGAAACGTACTGTAGGTGGCGCTATACATTTAGTTTGTTATGCGCCAAAAAACTAAAGAAGAAGAAGAAGATACTGTATATTGTGTGATCCAAAGCTACTATACGGCCAAAAGTTTGTGGACATTCATCTAATAAATGTTTTTATTTCAATGAATGAATCGGTGAATTAATAATATATGAATCAATTATTCATTCGTTGTTCTGTTCAAATGTTTACCCAGCTGACAAAAATGGTTTGCTAACGTTCCCGTTAAGTTATGAAATCGTTGTTTCTGAGTGTTCTTTGTTTTTTAAATGTAAAAAAAATAATTATTGGTTACGTGAACTTTAGATACAACATTAAGGGAATGTTCTATTTTTAAAAAAGTTTGCAAGCATTTTGGGAATGTTACTTTTGAACGTTCACTGAACCATATGAAACTAATAATAAGTAGGAACATTTAAAAACGCTACACAAATATCCAACTAAACTGCTTCAGTTTCTATAAACAGTGTATAAATCATGGTTTTGTGCTAACATTATTAATGTCCAGATAATTGTGAGCAAATGTTCTATTAACTTTACTGGAAAAATACTTGTTCATAACTTTGAGAGAACCTTGCCAGAACATTAAACAAAGTTCTGAGAACATCCCTTGTTAGCTGAGTATACTGTAATTACAAACCATGAAAGTCACAGGACAAAAAATGTGGGAAACTTTGACCTGCAATTAGTTTTGCAACAAGTGTAAAGCGCTTGATTTATTGATCCATCAGCTGTCAACCCATTATCAAATGTATTATTATGACTCATATGTTAACATAAACCTGTGGTAAATTAGTTATCTTGAGTAAACTGCTCCAGTTACAATACAGGCATTATAACAGAAGTCAAGTCTTCATATCAGTCCGGCTCATATAGAATAATCTGAATGGATCTTTCCATAGAAGAGAGATAATTGTTTTGTGGAAAACTATAATTTTATTAATTTACCCCATTTTATTATTATATGTTAGTATTTAACTAATTTGCATACTGTAAGGGTCATTACGTGCCAAATATATTTAATACCTTAGTGACAGCAGGTACAATTTAATAATCTCAGGTGATTCTACATCTGAATAATGCATTACATAACAATGACTCAAAGCCTTATTCAGCTCTTTGACAGTAATGCTATAACGCCAATGTGTCATCACATTTGCATACCCTGTTGAATGTGGGTTAACTTCTCATCAGGATGTTTGGACTGTTCATGTAAGGGGTCAGACACACAATCTGTAGCTACTTCCTCATGTTCAAAATCAGATGTTGGGAACGGACTTAACCAAATTATGGAATTGCAAGAATATTCAATTTTTTTATTTTATTTTACTAAATGTTCTAAGCTATCAGTTTTGTTTCTACAAATCAATCCAATCTTACATTTCTGTTCCACTATCTGTAGGGGGCAGCATCCTCACAGTGTATAACTGCACATGAAAACATAAGGATGTAATTTAAATGCAAGCAGACACCACAAACACTTTACATATGAAAGGAATTTATTGTGTCCAATATAAAAAAATAAATGCTTCACCAGTTCAAAAAAAATAAAAATTCCACACTGTCACAGTGGAAAGACTAAAACACATTTTTACTTCCACTTCACATGGAGAAAAAACTGATTCTAAATTTTACACTACATCAGAAAATGGCATCACTAAACATCTCAATCGTATATTTGTATCAGTATTAGATAGCTTTAGCATGTCTATGATCCTTTAGGTTAAACTAAAGATAAGCCCAAGAACTCTTTACATTTAATAATTTCAATTTACTTTTTGCTGATGGTATAAAATGAATAAATAAATAAATAGCCACTGAATGTGGAATGTTTGTATTGCATGAATAAATAAGACACATGGAAGAAAATGTACATAAATACAATACAAATACTTGTATTTAAAAAAAAAAAGTCCCAAAAAAAGAAAATAAAAAAGATTAGGAAAGATAAGTGAGTCCATGAATATTGCATTGATTGTGCACATCACTCAAGTCTCTGCTAAGCAAAGTCTAAAAAGTGACATCAACAGAGATGAAGTAGTGGAAGACATTCAGAAAACAACAGAAGGGAAAACCATGGAAATAGTGAATATGAATGGCAGAGCAGCAGAGAGATACTGTTAAGAGAGTAGTAAGTGTGTACTTCAAGTATTCGACCACTAGAGGGCGAGGGAGACCCACCACATAACTAGATAGTCTTTGAAGGTTCTCATGAATCCAGGGGAGTTCCCCTAAAATCCATGAAAATCCACCTAGTGTCAGTCGTGACTTGAATCCCATAAAAGCAGCTTTTCAAAAAAGGCACCGAAAACTAAAAAGATAGTCTAAAAGGAAAATAATGTCCAAGCTCTACAAGAGCAACCAGTAAGATCAAAGGATCACTAGCATTGCTGCTCACGCAGTCCCTACGGGTAACAACACACCCTCAGCAAGAAAAAAAAAAAAGACACTTATGCAACATAAACCGAAATCCTGATAACCAACAGAATGGGAACAAGAGCAAAAAAGGTCTCAGAGTCCATTCACTCGCCGTCCCCGCATCTGTCAAAGGCTTTCTTTGCCCGATTCTGTGCTGATGGAGTGAAGTGTGATGTTGCCACTTTCTGCTTTTGGGCTTTCCTCCATGCGCATCCACTGATGCTCAAAGATCTGCTCCAAAGTGGGCCGGTCTGAAGGTCTCAAGCAGAGGCACCATTTGATGAGCTGCTGACAGACTGATAAACAGAAAAGCAGCAAGGTTAAACTTCTCATCCACAAAAAGGTTTTAAAAAGAAAGACTGGACTGTTTACATTAGTTTAATCCAATTTCAGGCCAAATTAAAGGTCATTATGGGTCAATTTTGGCCCCTGGTTTGGGTATCTCCGGTTTAGAACATACCTGGAGAGACTCTTCTCCTGAAAAAGAGCCGTCCTCTCAGAATCTCCTCATCATGCTCAAACGGGATGTCACCACACACCATGTCGTACAGTAGGACGCCTAGGGACCAAACGGTTGCCGAGCGTCCGTGGTATCTGTGGTAACGTATCCACTCAGGAGGACTGTACACTCGCGTGCCTACAAAATAAAACATTTGGTTTTCAATCCAGTGAGAATTAACCTTTGAGACTTACAAAACATATGTGTGGGTCAAGAACATGAAGATTGCACTTTTGTTTTGTCCTGAAACCTACTCTGTGATTTTTATTTCTGGCAAAAAAAAAAACCACTCGTTTCATAATCACCTTGTTTTGGCATAAAAAGCGCCTATTTTGATTACACTGCAGCACTGTATAATGAACCACTCCAGTCAGCTGACTCTAGCAGGGGGGGGGGGCGCCAGTGGTCTGGCGTTCGCACAAACTCTCCTCCCTCCTCCAGCCCTACTGTGAGTACGGCTTGATCCAAAAAAACAAGCAAGCTGAAACAGGAGGGGGATCTAAAAGGGAGACTTTCAGGTACAAACAGTCACAAGCTATGGCAACTCCACATGCTTCCAGCATGAGTCACTTCCCCCAACAAAAGCCCCTTCACTAGGGGTGGTGTGACAGGCCCCCAAAGGCCAGGAGTCGCTTGGATACCAAACAAAAACAGGGATCTGTGATGGGATCACGTGGTGCCGCAACTCAGGTTTCACAACAAACAGATGCTATGCAGTAACAGCTGATCCTTTCCACTAACTTATCTCTCAGATTCAATTAAGTTACATTAAATGAGTTTAAAAATGCAAGAATGTTGTCAAAATAAATTTATATACTGTATATAAATATATCTCTGTTGTAAAAAGGTGAAAAAAAGTGTAACGTCATCATTCTCTTTCATGTTTCAAATGTTGTCTTTCACTTAATTAAAATGTTAAAAGAAAAAAAAAAAAGTTTGCTGGTCTAAGATAGTCTTAAAGATGGTCTTCCATGGTTTCCCTAAAATAACTCCTGAAACCAAGCCAGACAAAACCATCAAAGCTGTTTTTTTCAGCAGAGGTGAGTCACTCAATCCAGACACTTAATTCTTTTTAAATCTAATGCTAATTACTGATGGTAATTATTTTTTCAGGATTTGACAAGTACAAATATTTCAACTCATTTTATTAGAAGCGGCAGGTGCGCCAATGCAAAGCAGGAGTCAAGGACGCACCATCAAAGTCTGTGTAGACGGTGTCCTTGAGGATGGCCCCGGAGCCGAAGTCAATGAGCTTCAGGTCTCCCGTGCGTAAATCCACCAGGAGGTTCTCATCTTTGATATCCCGGTGAACCACCCCGCAGCTGTAGCAGTGCCGAACCGCCTCCAAAACCTGCCTGAAGAAGCCCCGGGCGGCGTCCTCATCCAGCGCGCCTTTCTCCGTGATGTAGTCGAATAAATCCTTCACCATCTCCGGTCGCTCCATTATAATCAACCAGCCGTCGGCTCTCTCATACCAATCGATGAGTTTAACGACCCCCTGAAACGTACTCCCCACTTTCTTCAACAAAACAATCTCGAGTGGAACCAGCGACCCGTTCTGGAATACAAAAACGCGTGGTTTAGAAACAACCAAACGTTTAAGAAATTCATAACCAATATACATAAATAAAAGGCTTGTTTACTTACAATCGTACCCCATTCGGTCACTCTCTCCTTAGCAACGTGTTTTATCGCAACCTAGAAACAAAAAGAGAAAAACGCGCGTGTGAATGTGTGACTGTGGCGCCAAACGCAGCCATGTGCTGCCACCAAAACAAAGCCAGCGCTTACCGGCAACGCGTCTGAGAGGCGAGTACCGGCGTACACCGTCCCGAACCCGCCGCTTCCCAGCACCGAACCCACATGATAAACCTTCTCAATCGGCTCCCTTTCGGTCTTGGCTGTAAAACGAAGGAGAAAAAGCAGTAGAAGTCAGCATGTTGGTATAACAACGTGATTTAAACCGAATGTGCCCAACACACGGTTGGCAACAAAATGGCTCCATACGCAGCTCACGGACAGGCGCGTCCCGATTAAGCGGCTAGTCGTGGGTGGAAAATTAGGAGTAGCTAAATAGCGGAGTAAGGGCACACGATTCAATGCGACATGAAAAATTGATATCGTTATGAAATTGAAGAACGACATCTAAGTTAACTTACCTGCTTGAAGTTGAATTTTCACCGGCAAGTGGTCGATGTTGGTTGTGTTGCAAATATGAGAAAAAGATCCAAACTTGGACAGTAACATTTTTGTCGTCTTCTCAAAAATATCCTCAGTCCTTAAGATGCTTAACTGTGCTTCGGACCGGAAAACACCGGCACTCCGTCCTTCCCCGAGAACACCGAATTCCCTTCAAAAATGTAGCTATTTAGGAGAGGGACTCTGCACGAAAATCCCACGAGCGATCGCAAACGATTCCGATTCCTCGTCTACAAAGGTGTCAGACTCCGGTAATTATTCACAAATGTCCCCGCGCACCCATAGTGAGAGAGAACTGCACACGTTTGCGCTTTTGCATCTGGTCGGTTGATGTGTCTGTGGGTGTGAGAGAGCGAGGAGACCGTATTAACTCTTAATTCTCGTGTTTGGGCGCTGGACGCGTTGCACAGATCCCTCCGCGACAGACAGACGCACTACAGTCAAATTAAACACACACACACACACACACTTCTCAAAATTCTTTCGCGGTTCAAGAAGAAGAAATACTGAGTGATAAAATCTAGAATTACACTGTAACGTTAAATGTATACGCATTCATCAGCAGTGATAAGTAGTGCGTTGGTGAATAGTGCGAGACGCCGATGGATACCTCGTCTGAGAGCTTTGCGCTTAGGCTACAATAAACCAACCAGTTTGCACAGGTTTTATAATTGGCGCCTGTGACGAATTAGCGAATAGTGGGCGGGGGCTGTGCCTGTCTAAATAATAATAATGCGTTTTAGCAACATATATTAATAATATTCTGTAAAATATTAATAAAGTTAATTAGTATTATTTTATTATTATGTTCTTATTATTACTATTGGCTTTCCGTGTCTATCCTTGCTGCTGCACTGTCAAAAATACATATTATAAACGTGTATTATGTGTATATATGCATGTGTGTTATTAGCAACACATTTGTATATGTAGGCTATGTGTGTTATTAACAACAAATATAACAACAAATATAAAAACCTAATTAACAATAATGCATATTAATACAGTCTGTCTATTCGTCCATCCCATGTGTGGTGAATCCCGTAGTTATAATGGCAGCTGTGTATAATATGCCTGCCTGTCCGAAAATATAACATATTTAATAGTTTAGTAAGATTTTTTATTGAGCAGCAACAAAATTAATCTTTGAAAACACAATTTAATTATGATTATTATTATATTATTGCCTAGTTAGAAGTAATATTGCTGGGTTGCACAATAATCTGTCTGTCCTTGTTTATGAAGCCCTAAGTATGTGTTTGTGTATAAAAAATAAATAAAATATAGTCATACAGTTCAGCTGTACATTATAGATATAGCATCTGGTGGGGGCATTGAAAGCCACAAAGTAGACTCCGTTGTATACCTCATCTAGTTTCAGTTCTATGATTCATAATGAATGATCATATAGGCTAACTGCATGGTGAAACATCATAAAGTATTTAGTACTCTATGGATATAGAGTATAAGATTATATGACAGCCTACATAAAATAATCATGCAGATCCTTATCAAGCATATGACTGAAGCTTTACAGATTTATTTTCTGGGATTATCTCTTTGTCCAGATCAATCCTCATCATTTCGCTCATCTAAGAAGCTAATTTGGAAAGAGGCTGATGGAAGTACGCAGACAGGATGTCTCAAAGACAGGGAGACAAGGTAAACAGTGATCCCCTGCTGTGGTAGAGGATGAACGTTGTTATGAAAATTCATATGATAAGACAGCCTCTGCAAACAGACTCCCTTCAGTTCCAGCTGTGCACCCCAGACCCATTAGACACTGATATTAAAGTAAAATCGATGCTTAGCCTTACCATAAATTGTCTCAAAAATAATAACTACATCCCAGACCAAGATGAATAAAATGTGCAATTACACATAAATTCCAACTGCACTTTATGTAAAGTGTCACAAATGGCTGCTAAGAATAAAACGTAATGAGCCATGACTGAACATCTTACACCTGACAGTGAATGTGCAAGATTCACTCTATTGTTACTTGTCATTCGTCTCTTATTTTCCCACAAAAAAAGAACATCCTCACTTTCATCTCATGCCAGATTCATTAAGTCATACCTGAGAAGGACATCAAGGCTTTGAGGAGCATTTATGAGACACACTGAAGCAATCAGGAGGGAAATCCCTCAAGCTTTTCAGCAGTTACCTGATGTAAGGCCAAAGCACATGTCCAAATGAACAAAAAGCTTCTACGGACCCCCAGTGTGTGATATAGTTGGTGAGTTTACATTCACACTCGATTATTCCTAACATTCTAGCATTTCTGTTGAACCATAGTAAATTAAATTCAAATCTCCCAACTACACTGGACTATTGTTGGCGGCTGGTCTGTCTGTCATAATGACCTCTGTCTGACGTATTCCTGAAGAAAATGTGATAACCTGTAGCAAAAGTGGCTTTATGCAGCTTTACACGTCTAATCGGACTGATCACAAAGACCCCCACTGTTTTCGCTGACAAGAGGGGCTTATAGTGCACAGCTCTGAATCCTCTTCAGAGGTTATCTGGAGGGCAGGGTTAGACAATCACTTACCTTTTCATTGGGCTGGAACATGGTCAAATCCAAAGCATATTCAAAGAGAGGAAATATAATCACCTATTACATGTATTAGTTGAAATATACCTATTCCAAACCACATGCTGTCCTTGACTTGTTCAAAACCTGAAAATAAATGTAAATGCATTTTCATATAGATATTGCCATTACGTATTCATTTTTTTGGGGAAAACATTTATATGTTTGCATGCTTGCGGCAATTTTGAAATATGTATTGTGTGTGATTTATTTAAAGAAACTAGGACTGTCAATCAATTAAAAGATTAAATAAATTTATTTGCCAATTAATTCACTTCCATTAATTATTGAAATTAAAATTAATGACATGTTGGCTCTTAAACTGTATTAATTTCCCAAATACGTTTGGCTATATAATTATGTGTCAATACATTAACTTATTCCATTAATTATTTAAATTAATAAAAATTAATATCATGTAGCCTCTCAAAAATGTATTTATTTCCCAAATATGTTTGACTATATAATTTTGAAATATATACTGTGTGACAAGTTTTGTTATTTATTTGTTGAAACTAGAGCCGTAAAACGATTAAAACGTAGTTACACATGTAAATGTAAATTAAACTGTTAATTAATGAACTTACTCAATAAATTATTGAAATTAATCATAAAATTATCTATAATTTTGTAAAAAAAAAAAAAAAATGTATTACTTTCCCAAATACTTAAAAAAATAATTTATATTATTTTTAAATGTGTATTGTGCGACAAATTTTGCATTTATTTATAGAAACTAAAGCAGCAGTTTATATAAAAAGTGTAATTAATTATGTGTTTCAATTAATTAACATATAGCATTTAATCGAATTAATCACATAATGGCATAACGTGTACCAATATTTTTAAAGGGGTCATGTGATGTTGCTAAAAAGAACATTGTTTTGTGTATGTGTTGTAATGAAATGTGTTTGTGGTTTAAAGTTAAAAAACAATTTTTTTTACATACTGTACATTATTGTTTCTCCATGCCCCGCCTTTCTGAAACGCGTCGATTTTTACAAAGCTCATCGGTCTAAAAAGTGAGGTGTGCTCTGATTGGCCAGCTATCCAGTGCGTTATGATTGGCCGAATACCTGAAACGTGTGACGGAAATGTTACACCCCTTACCATATTGTGATGCCGTGTGTGCGACGAGCGCCTGTGCGCCGGTGATGCGCGTGCGCCTGTGATGCACGACGAGCAAAACCAATAAAACCCATTATAATTGAGGCATTTGTTGCATCCAGTGGGGGTCATAGTTACGGATTATAAGGAATGATTACTGTCTTTTTACGCGTTCCGTTGCATCGCGCCACGTAAACATAATAAAAAACCATGTCTGCATTTGTGATCGGGGGAAACAACAAACAAACAATGCTACTCTACATGCTCCAAAAACTCTCGTGAATGTCAGTGGCAAGTCTGTAAATATAAAAATTACTTACAGACTGTGCGAGTAAGAAGCGCAGAACTATCCTTGCAAAGTTGGAAACTGCCCCCACTTATAGAAAACAGGACGGCATTGTTAGGCTATACTTTCCAGGAAACGGTCCCGTACTCCATTAAAATGAGCGGACACGACATCGAATATTGGGTTGAACGTGCTGGAACAGTGTCTGTACATACAACTTAACCAAGGATTTTAGTTGTGTCCTCTGTTGAAGGCCAAACAAAGTAGTTTCGCTTCATAACGGAAAAAACACAGAGTCTTCACGACATGGTGGCGGCGGCAAAAACAATACTACAACGAGAATAAAAGTAATGCCTTCTTTCTTTGCATGAACATTTGGCGGCGTTATGCAAAATCTTCCCACATCGTGACGTAGATATTTGGGGGCGTGTTAGAACGAGCCATTTTTGGTATGCGTGGTGGACTCTTAACTTTTATAAAGAATATCTCTTGGATTTGAGACTTTAGTCTTTGCAAATTTACCGATCTTCTTTATGCACCAAGAACTTGTAACACTCCAAAGGAAGGAAAATTGGAATTGCATCATATGACCCCTTTAAGAAAAGCCCCCAAATGCAAATGATTCAAAGCCATTACATTATTGAGGCATGATTAATATTTGTGTGTGTGTACAGTATATAATATATATATATTATAATATATAACCCCCCCCACACACACACACTGTGACCAGAACAACCCCATGGGGACATAACTCAATGAACTGATTTATTTTTATTTTTTTCAGAAATTGAGAAATCAGACTACAGACAAAAAATTTAAAAATCAGATTCATGCACTTTAGCCAGGTGGGCTTGGAGCATTAAATTAGGGTTTTTAATCTCCATGGATTAGAGCATTCTAGGAAAATGGACCAGTCAGATGACATATGCGTGGGAAGCGTAGGGTAACAAATAGACAGTATGCTCGAGTGCAGCATTACAGCGTATTACACCTAAAGCATAAATTAAATTAAACCCTATAGAGGGTCAGGCTGTGCCTATACATCCTGTTGGCACATCAGAGGTCAGCACAAGGTCAGACAGCTTTCTGTGAACACACATTCTTGATTTCTACCAAATCCTGGCTTTTTTAGTGGGAGTGCATCATTCATAACGGATCACCACAGCCAGTTGGCAAACACAACACAAGCAAAATGCAAATGGTGTCACTTGGACCTTGAAACAAGTCGAGCTGTGACTTTTCAGTGAATGTTATCCAAATATCTGTTTTAGAAAGGGTTGAGTATTATCAAGACTTCATGAGAAAACTTTAGTCAGTTTAGTTTGCATCATATTAAACCAATATTTGTTATACCACTCATTAACTGCTTAAAGGGTTAGTTCACCCAAAAATGAAAAATTCTGTCATTAATTATTCACCTTCATGTCACTCCAAACCCACAAGACCTTCATTCAACTTCGGAACACAAATTAAGCTATTTTTATGAAATCAAGAGAGCTTTCTGACCCAACGTAACATAAACAGCAACGTAACTACCACGTTCAAGGCCCAGAAAGGTAGTAAGGACATTGATAAAATAGTCCATGTGACATCAGTGGTTCAATCGTAATGTTATGAAGCTACGACAATACTCTTTGTGTGCAAAGAAAACAAAAATAATGACTTTATTCAACAATTTCTTCTCTTCCGTGTCAGTCTTCGATGTACGTTCATGACAGAACCACGACTCATGCGTGTGGTGCTGCTGACGCAGGAGACGGTGTACTGACGTAGAACATGCATGTGCTGCGCCTTGTTTAAAAGCTGAAGAATGCACATGCAAGCATTGTGGTACTGTCGTGAACATGCGGTGAAGACTGACACGGAAGAGAAGAAACCATTGAATAAAGTTGTTTTTTTTGTCCTTACTACCTTTATGGGCATCCTTGAAGTTGGTAGTTACGTTGCTGTCTATGCAGGGTCAGAAAGCTCTCTGATTTCATCAAAAATATCTTAAGCTGTGTTCTGAAAGAACGAAGTCTTACTTGTTTGGAACGACATAAGGCTGAGTAATTAATGCGAATATGCATTTTTGGGTACACTAGCACTTTAAGTTATTAAATCCTTTTTACATTCCTAATACACTACTGCTCAAAAGTTTGGAGTCAGTATAGGTTTTTTTTTCCAATGCGGAGCTAATAAATGACACAGTAAAGACTTTTCAAGAAAAATATTTCAAATAAACTTTCTATTCATTTAAGATTCCTGAAAAAGTATAATGGTTTCCATCAAAATATAAAAAATATTAATACAAAATATTATGAAATGATTCTTTAGCACCAACTCAGCATTTTAGAATGATTTATGATGCATCATGTGATACTGAAAACTGGAGTAATGATGCTGAAAATTCAGCTTTGCATCATATAAGTTGCATTTTAAAATATGTTAAAATAGAAAACAGCTATTTTAAATTGTAATAACATTTCACAAAGTTGTATTTTTTAAGTCTCATGAGAGACTACTTTAAAAAATATAAATAAATAAAAAAATTAAGATTTTTTTTTTAATTCTCTTATCATTCTCTGCCTTCTGACATCATCATATAGTAACTTTTTCATAAATTAATCCTGAAAATTTTTTGTCCTGTTTCCCTCTGAAATACATCACAGCAAATGAGTTGTGATGATTCATAATGACTTTAAAAGAATGACATGCTTTTGTTGTATGTTAAAGAGCAGTGTGAACATACTTCAAAAAGTCTTATTTTGCATTCCACACAACATGGACATGAGGGCGAGTAAATGCTGAACTGTTCCCTTAGGTTCTCCTTTGTAAGGTCCCTGCTGCTTTAGCAGTGTCATATAAGTTACATCAACCCACCTTAATGGGGAAATCTGTTGAGTCATGAGAATATGACACCAAAAATTATTTATTTTAAAGTTTACTGTCCAACGTTCGCAAGTTTTTGGCCCGAAATTAGCAGTTGTGTTTTTGTCGTTGCCATGTAAAGAGAGAGTTTATCACCCAACCATCTTCTCTCAGCACCTGCAAAGAGTTAGGGCATCAAAGCCTCCGCTAGCACGCAAGTATCCTGGAGCCCCGCCCCCAGCCTTAGCTGCTGCTCCTCATGTTATTGTTTTGACTGAGGGCAGTAGTCACATGACCCTGCAGTGTTATGACTGGGGGCTGTGGAATGTAGGTCACTCCCAGCTCTCCCAAAAGAACACTAGTCCCACTCTGAGCACACTTTCTTTTATCTCATTCCCCAGAAGGATGGATGTATCTGCTCATATATCACATGGCTGAGGATGAAAGGAGCATAGAAGGGGAAACATGCATTGCAAGCCATTTCTGGGAGCTGATCTATAGACTAAAAGAGAGAATCATTTACGGTGTTAACTGGTAACAAATTATAGGAGACCGTCCTGCTTAAAATTGCCACTGTAATATATTACAAATCTGAGTTTTTGAGAGTGATGAGTTTTTCTATAGCTCTATAAGCATTTTTTTATTTTTATTATGCCATTTATTATGGTTGCACAATATCGGTACCATATCGGTTATTCGATGATTTTTTAGTTTATTGCTATCAGTCAATTGGTCGATATGTAATATTTTTTCTTTTTTATGTTTAGAATGCATGTGCTGTGATCTATCAATCACTTAGCCCTTAAAAACAATAATAATTTAATAACAATGTTAAATCTTTGCAAATATCAAAATGAATAACCATTTTTCATACATTAAAATGTTGTGATGCCTGATTTTAGTTTTTAGTGTTTAGTTTTTCATTTATTGGGATTAAATAGTATAGATTTTTGATATAGGCCCTTTATCGGTTATTGATCATAGCATGATAATAATTATCAGTTAACCGATATCAGTCAGAATCAATATTTCCACATTCCTAATATGTTTCTACAGATGTCATCATATTAAAATTATTTAAGGATCATGCACTGAAGACTGGAGTAATGATGCTTAAAATTCAGCTTTGCCATCACAGGAATAACTTAGATTTTAAAATATTCAAATAGAAAACACCTATGGTAAAATAATATTTCAAAATATTTCTAATAAATTAATGCAGCCTTGGTGACCATAAGAGACAAAAATGTTTACAAAATCTAACCGAACCCAAACTATTGAACAGTAGTGTACATGTTATTTTCTTATTTTCAGTGTATGTTTTTTTTAAAGAGAACAATTCTCTTAATCGTTCTTTACTTTTTTGCGTGACATCATAATATAAAGACTTTTTCATAATTTAATCGATTCTGAAAGTTTTTTGAATTGACTCCCTCCTCAATTGGCTTGCCTCACACCAGCCAATGAAAATGCTCTTTCACACACTGATGCTCAATGGCCTGAAGCATCTGGCATCTTGCATGAAATGCTCTGAGAGTCACTAATTCTTTTGTTTTAGCTCTTAATTTAACTGTCAGTCAATTTGACAGTCACATCTAGAGTGCTTCTACTACCCCCATCCTTAGCCCACCCCAAAACACTATGTCAGGGTGACAACTCAGTATTTATAATGCACATAACATATGGCCACAGAGAGTAAACAAAAGAGGTAGTAAATAATATATATGAGAATGTGTGTATCGGGACGTGCTGTTGTTTTTTTAATACATGCCATTGGGGATGAATCTCTTTAAAAATGAATGAATTGTGTATTTGCATCCTCCAGAGTGGTACAATTAACAATTGTTGTCAGACTGACATGGAGGAAATCAATTCTATTGACACTAGTAGTGTGGATGTATAAACAAAGAGGAGTTTTATTACTTTCACAAGACATTTAGACTGCCAGACAGATTTTGACACACCTCTACATTCTTTATTATTACACATTGTAAAATAATAGTTAAGTCAATAAAATATGTATAGAAATTATGTAGTAACCAAACCATCCTGGTGCATCCTGGGATGCTTTTAAATATTATTGAGCTAGTTTTCATGTATGGATATTTGTGGTAGACTAGTCCATCAACTAAAATGGAAATATGTACATGAACATTTGTGTATAAACAATTTTTAAACATTTAAGCATTCATTTTCTGGCAGTTTAATTGAAATTGTATGTACAGATTGTATGTTATATTATATAAGATTGAAAGATATTGGAGTATGTTGCTTAAGTATGTTTTACAACATACAAAATACTACTCTTTTTATTTAAAAATGTCACATTTCATTCTACTGTATGTGTTGCTTGCCATTTCTTTGTAAATATTTGTGTAAAGTGTGTGGGGGGGAATTCTGGCAATACGGGGTACTTGAAATTGTGTTAAGTTTGTGGTATAAACAAAAAGAAATAACATTGATTTACATAAGTCGCGTTCTTGCCTAGGGGGGGGGTATGGTGAAATTGTGTTAATTTATTTATAAAAAAAGAAATAAACATTTATAATTTAAGCATATGAGTTCTGGCAATATACTTAAAATTGTACTCCTTTATTTACTTAAACTGTGAAAAAATCTAATTGATTGATTGATTTTTTATTTTTTTTTAATTTTATAATTTAAGCATGCAAGTTCTGACAATATACATGAAATCTTAATTTGTTTACTTAAATTACTTACTTTATAACTTTATAACTTAGAGTTAAGTGCTGGTGATATAATGGAAAGATTTATTTATTTATTTATATTTCATTTCATTTCTTTTAGGGGACAAAATACCCATTTTGTTTTTTATTTATTTATTTATAGAAACTGTTCTTTAGGTGGGAGGGAGTAAGGCATAGATTTTTTTGGCCATTGTGAAGACCCCGAGGGCGACTCCCCCTGTCATCTGCTTGTCACTCCAAAACGCCAGTCAAGTAGATGGAAATTAAAAAGCGACCCACTGTTTAGTTCCTCTGCTAATCAATGGAGAAATTAGCACAGTCATCAAGGGTCCATGATTGTGGCTTTGTTTTGTTAATTAAAAAGCTAGAATGATTAACTCTTGAGCATTTAAGGGGTGTAATTTCACAAATGAGCAAAATTAGAATAAGGAACAGACAGTTAATCCTCAGAAGAACTTTGCATAAACAATGTTTAGCCATAGACCTAAGGTAAAGAGGCTGTCAAATGTTGTATTGACTTTGTAGGTGCCCAGAAATACTAGATCTGAGTATTTGGGCTGCTTAACATTCATTCAGAGGTCACTTGTGAAGAAAAGCAGGTGGCAGCGTTACTCATACGGAACGCCAGAAACACATGCAGTCATGTTTCAAGTGCCCTGCCAAATGTGCTTTGTAGGTCTTGCTGTTGTGGACTGAATGTACACATCTTCTTTACCGTTGGCAGAGCATTCATTCTACCCTCTTTGTAGTGGGCTGTGGAAGTCACAAACTCCTTTATGCAGCTGGGAATCAAACTGACACAACAGTTTGATGTGGTTTGGTTCCTGCGGAGGTCCCAGCATGTGTTTTGGTAGGGAACAACAACACACGATCTCTCGTATTGATAGAGCGTTTCACCTTCTATCTTTATATCCTCCCACACACTTCCTTTAAAGTGTTCTAAGCTTGTGCTTTCTTTGGATGTGTGCGCTCCTTTCTTTTATGCCGTAGTAGATGTGGTTTTTAATTGTGATCGATTCGTTTTTGATTGAGGTGAGTTTTTGGTCAATCTTTGATCTTATTTTTTTTGTACTTCAGTCAGTGTGCATTTGTAACATCAAGCCGGTTGCACAACGCACTCTATTGAACCTTTCACCCAGTCAGACACACTTCTCTCAATTCACTCCTACACTTCCATTCACTTCCTCCACTCTCAGATAAAATTATAGGATTCAATGAGATGCCTGACTCAGCTATTGTAACCCCCACAAAGAAGATATTTCAAGCTCCTTTCTTTAGGTTGCCTTCCTCGCTTTCTTATTTATTAGATCAAACAAGCTGTAAGTGAAAGAGAAAGACAAAACCTAATATTAAATAGTAGCACTGCTCTAAAAAATTGTTTGGTTTCCAACACTTAAAGCATTAGTTCACTCAAAAATAAAACTTATAACCAACATGTTGTTCCAAACCTATATGATTTTATTCCTGAATATAATGGTTTATGGAATATATATGGAATATAATCAAAGCAATCCAAAAAGTCATATGGACTTCTTTCTTTTTAAATTTTTAAAGCTCCTCATGTTTTGAAATTGCATGGATAAGTGCAACCAGCACATTCTTCAAAATATTTTATTTTGTGTCCCACAGAAGACAGTAAATTATGGAACAACATAAGGGTGAGTAAATGATGACAGAATTATCATTTTTCTGTGAAGTATCCCTTTAAGTCTGTACATGTGACTCCACTGAGAGAAAAGGGGAATAAACAACAGAATGGGAATTTTCTGGATCTGTCTGGTACATTCGCTGCAGGCTTTCATAATAGCCAACTTACACAATGAGGTTACAACACTAAACACAATCCTGCCCAAAACCTGTTACCTAGCCCTGCTCCGCTGGATTTGCCATCACATGATCAAAACAAAGAGATCACATGGTCCAGCACATGGCTCACCATGACTCAGCACGGGGAACATAAACACATGCTGACCTTTTCACTTGTTATGTTTAGAAATCAAGCTGTTCCCTTTGTTTCACTAATATGTTATCATACATTTAGCTCACATTAGTTGAAGCATGTGAGTTTAATTTTAGCCTGTGATTCTAATCGTGTCTTTTGCAGCCAAGTTTGTCCATCCTATAGATAATTTTCATCACGAATAGTTGAATGAGTAACAAAGGTCACATAGATCAAGTGTCTCCACTGTCCTCATCACGTGTGGCCATTTAAAGTGCAAAATCACATTACAAGCAGCTGTGAAGTACTAGGACAGGAGTGTGGTTATACTCAGCATCCCATGTGTGTGTGTCAAAGTTCAACAGTCACGCAGACACTATTAGTGCTATAAGCGTTTAGGCAGACTGGGGTTGGATTCTTGACGCTCAAGACAGACAAGGCAGAGTCAGATGGTACGGTTTCCATAGTAACGCCATGAGGGCGCCCGCCGAGCCCCTGTGTCTAGGTGTGTGTAGATAATGAATCTGAGCACTCTGGGTAACCCAGGTTGATCTCTCACAGAGATATGAAAGCCTCGCAGCATGACCACTGACCTGCAATTACCTCATAACTTGCACTGCAGGAGGGTTAATTACCTTTTATTAAAGCAGAGAGTGGACCCCTGTTGGGATGTATTCTGCTGTGTCTGATCTACTGTGATAGAGAGTTAAACCTTAACAAAACATTAATGTTGAACCATTCTGATGAAGAGTTCAAGATGGACTCACAATAGCAAAGCAAAACATTTTTCTTTAATTGATTGGTTCAGTAATACGGATCCCTGGACATGACATGCAGGAAAAAATAAATTATACGTGTCTACAAATTAACAATTCGTTCCCATGACATACTAATATCTCAGCATGATTGACTAATTCTTTCTCTCGTTTTAAGTAAATCGTGAGCACAATTGACTAATTCGTTAACTCATTTTAGTAAAATCGTTAGTAAATTTTACTAAATCCTGTCCACAATTTTAAAAATTCTGTCTCATCGTCCTTTATGCGTAGTGAGAAATCTATTGCTGCTGTTATGAATAAAGTATGACAGGACTGTAATGGGTATATAGCCTGTTCACAAAGAAGGTACAATAGGCTATTCACAGATCTTTCAACGAACATTTGCATAAAACAAATTACTGGCCTAAAATGTGCCCACGATTTACTTAAAATGAGGTAACAAATTAGTAAATTATGCACACAATGTGCTTAAAACGAGGTAACGAATTAGTGAATCGTGCACACAATGTGCTTAAAACGAGGTAACGAATTAGTGAATCGTGCACACAATGTGCTTAAAACGAGGTAACGAATTAGTGAATCGTGCACACAATGTGCTTAAAACGAGGTAACAAATTACTATATTGTGCTCACAATTTACTTAAATCGTGCTGACGTATTAGAAAATCGTAGGAAGAATTGTTAATTCGTGGCCACGATATAATTATTATTATTATTTTCCCGCATGTCATGTCTGGGGCTTCGTACAGTAGCCAATAATCTGAGCAACTGCTTCAGTCACAAGACTTGTTGAGGCAAAGACACATGACTCTTTTGACAGTACCGTTTCTAGGCATAGGCAAGCTAGGCGGTGGCCTAGGGCAGGGGTTCCCAAACTTTACAGCCCACGACCCCCAAAATAACAGTGCCAGTACCTCAGGACCCCCACTTTCCTCTGAGGTGGTTAAATGTCAACATGACATGAGAATAAGGCCTGAAGTTAGGAAGAACATTTTAAGGAAAATATAAATATATTTTCATAATGATTTTTTTCTTCTCAAACCTTGTCTTGTGGTGTAACACCCCTGGCCAAATGCCCCCAGAGTGCATCACTTCCTACTTTGATAATTACTGTAGTTACCATTTTCTGAACATCACATCCTTTCTTTTTCCCCAGATGTAATCTATCTAGGTGGTTGAATAAAAATATTTGGATTTTATATTTAAAAATTACCTCAAGTTAGCATCAGGTAGCTAGCTAGACAGTTAGTATTAGCTAACAATATTTACTTATTTTCAGTATGGTTATGTATAAACATTCATATCTGTCTACTCCGCTAGTTAATCCAAACAATATAAAAATTTATACTGTTGATAAACTATATAAAAACAGACTTCACATAGGGCTAAATGCTTAGCATTTTAATAAAACTGTTAACATTACAGCAGCGGGGAATATGAACGTGCATGAGTTATTTTATTTACTCTGTGTTTTTTTTTTTTTTTTTTTTACCTAAAACATAGAGACACTGATGTTGATGTATCTGCATTCAAGCATTTCAGTGGGCTACTTTAAACAGATCACCCTTTACAGCAGAATTAGTTCACAAACAACTGACCGCTTTAACCTAAATATGATTTTCAGTAACAATAATTAATCCTAAAATTCGAAAGTGAGTTGCTCTGGTTCTAAAACACTCCCCCATATGTCTACGTCACGACTGTTGAAGGTGTTGGCATAACCACCACAAAATGTTCACGCAAAGAACGAGGCGTAACTTTTATTCCTGGCCACCATGCCCAGGTCATGAGGCGCTGTGTTTTCGTTGTGAAGCGAAACTATTTTGTTTGGCCTACCAAAAGAGGACGATATCACTTCGTCATGCCTAGAGCTGATCCATGCTGGTCACTGAAGAAATACATCAACTTCGTGTTGTGGATCGCCGGATCGGCTTTCAACCGTGGACGAAGCGGAGTCCAGCCCTGGGTAGTCACAGTGGTTGCCGCAAGCCCGCCGGCAGCGCCGTTCTCAAGCCCTCCGGCCGCCGCTCCCCAAGCCGGCCTCCGCTCACTCTAGGTCGCCGTGTGTGACGCCGTTTCGTTGTGAAAACGAAACTACTTTGTTTGGCCTTCCAAGAGGACACGACTATAAATCGTGGTTAAGTTGTATTTACAACACTGTCTAACAGTTTAACCCAAATATTCAGATGTGTCAAACACATTTTATGGAGGACTGTTTCCTGATCCTTGTAGAGTAGACTACAATGCCGGTTGTCCTGACTCACAAGTACGTTTTTTATATTTAAAGAATACTGATGATTCAAACGCGAGTTTTAAGCAGTGTAGAGTAACGCTTGTTGTTTGCCCTTCTACGATCCACAACTTCTATATGGTTTTATGTTTACGCGGCATATGCACCGCAACGCGTAAAACGCAACAGTATACGTACTTATAATCCGTAATTATGTCACCACTGGATGCAAATGCCTCGTTTATAATGGGTTTTAATATTTGTCTCGTCGCTCCGGCCGGACACGGCATCACAATATGGTAAGGGGCGTAACATTTCTGTCACACTTTTGAGGTATTCGGCCAATCACAACGCACGACCGATGAACTTTGTAAAAATCAATGCGTTTCAGAAAGGCGGGGTATAGAGGAGAAACAATAATGTACAGTATGTGGAAAATAATGTGTTTTTTTAACCTTAAACCTCATAAACACATTTCATTACACCAAATACACAAAATAATGGTCTTTTTAGCAACGTCATATGACCCTTTAAAGGTTATTGAAAAGAAGCAGTTTCGTTCTTGCATCAGACACCGCTTCTGCGTCTCGGATCACGTGATATATTATAAGGAGTAACGATAAATTTTATGAAATTTAGTGAAGTAAAAAGTACGATCTTATGCTTTGGAATGTAGTGAAGTAAAATAAAGTTACTCAAAATAAAACTACTCCAGTAAAGTACAGATACTTGAAAAATTAACTTAAGTACAGTAACGAAGTTACTGTCCACCACTGTTCAAAAGTGGAAAGACATCATTACATACCATTTTTCAAGTTCTAGTCCACCGATTTTAATCTACTCTCCTGTCTGGTTTGTTTGCTGGACAAAATGGCAGATTCGCCATTATGATTGATCAGATCGCCTGTCAATGAAAACTCCCAGCAAATGGTCAATTGTGTTATGATATTCTCGCAATGTGGCACAGATAGCCTCCGTCAACATAAGACACTGGTATTTGAGTTTGGATTTACGTTTATTTTATCATCGGTCTGATGTCTTTAAATATCCAGTTGCAAGAATTTGAGGCATCATTCACGTATTTTTATTACAAACTGTGTCTTAGCAAGCACTTCTAATATCCCTTCTAATAAAACTCAAAGAATCTAGAAACTTGAGTTAATTGAATTGTTGGATACAATGACACTGCCGCCAGCAAGAACAAACAACCAATAAGCACAATTAATCACAGATGTTATGTAATTCATATCATTGACCTTAAAGTGTTATGAGTAAATATGTTATTCCTCCTTCAAGCCATTGCTCATTTCTGTTTAATGTCTGTCATGAGACACTGCTACTATTTATAGGCAGTGCTATCTTAGTAACAAAACCGGACCCCAGCACATCATGCGCCAGCTGGAGAGAGGACAGTTTTGTTAACTGACACACGAGGGACATTTCAGTGTAAATGCCAGGGTAAGGTTAGAGTTTTGATGGATATTTTGTAGACAATTGCTCACCGTTAAAGTTAAATGTCTTACAATGGCTTTTCACCAACGGTGAGTATTTATAAACTAAGAGCACAAGGCAAATTATCAGGCTGCTAGACATGGACATTGTCAAGGTAAGAGTTGGAGACAGTGTCTTTGAAACAAACAAGTCTCTACTGTTAGGAGAATGTGAATACTTCAGGGCACTTTACAGATCGGGGATGGTAGAGTGCCATCAAGAAGAGATTCACGTGAGGAACCTCAAAGCTCAAGGGTTCCTAATCATGCTGGCCGTGGCCAATGGTGAGAGACCCATTCTGAATGATGAAGAGATTTTGGAAGCCATTGAATGTGCTGCTTTCTTCCAGGCCGAATCTCTTGCAAGGCATCTTCAGGATCTTCTCAACTCCAACAACTGCCTGCTCATGTACCAAGTTTCAGCCACCTTTGGCTTATTGGGACTCCATGAGATTTCAGCTCAGTTCATTCGCAATATGTACCGTAACCTGCAAGAAGACTTGAAGAAACTTCCTCAGGAGCTGGCCGAACATGTGGAGTCTCTGGTTCCTAGTGCGTTTGTGGCTGTGGGTTCACACTCCACTTGCTCTGTGGATGAGCTTCCTCTTGCCGCCACAAGGACAGTATGTTACCTTGATGAGTATGATGAAGAATGGAAGGTCCTCACTGCCTTGCCAATGGAGGCTAGCACCTCTCTGGCTGCTTTGACCGTTTTGGACAACCGACTCTATGTTGTTGGAGGTCTGCACGGTGTTGACAAGATACCTGTCAGTGCTAGCTTTTGCTATGATGTTGTCACCAACACCTGGAGTTTGCTGCCAGGTCCCAGACAGCCATGGTACAACTTCACCTTAATTGGGATAGAAGGTTGCCTCTACACCATTGGAGGAGAGTCTTGAAGAACCACCATGTCCTCGGTTGAGATATATAATGTTCCCACAAAGGAGTGGAGCTTTGCAGCACCTTTACCTCGACCGGTCGCTGGGGTCACATGCACCAAAGCTATGAGCCGAATTTTTGTGTGTCTGTGGAAGCCGATGGAGACTAATGAAATCTATGAATACATCCCAAACCAGGATATGTGGGTTCTGGTGAGTACACTTCTGAAGCACCAGAGCTACGGACACTGCATGGTGGCCCACAGGGACAACCTCTACGTCATTCGCAACGGTCCCCAAGATGACTTCCTGCGCTGTTTGATGGACTGCTACAACATCACCACCGGACAGTGGACGTCAATGCCTGGGCACTATGGCAACAGCAAAGGGGCACTGTTCACCTCTGTAGTGAGAGGAGACTCTGTGTTCACGCTGAACCGCACCATGACTCTGGAGTACACCATCACAGGGAACATGTGGAAACCTTTTAAGCAGGTGAAGGGTTTTCCTAGGAATGGATCTGTGTGGACATTTCTACTCAGGATACCAAAGGAGAGGAAAGAAGTGACAGTGTCTTAAATGGACAGAACCTTATTAGCAATATTAGTGGCTAATACATTTGTATACTGTTTTTATCCCATTCACAGTGAACATGAATTTTCGGCACAAGATTTTTAAAAACAAAACAATTTATCCCTATGGCTTTCACAACAAAAAGTCACAAAAGAGTGCAAAAACTCACATTGTAGGATGAATTAAATACAATAGCTCGTGGTAAAGTTTACTTGGAAAATCGTGACTCATGGTCAATTTCTCTTGGAAATTATACTGGCAAGCTGTGTGGAAATGTTTGCTGACACTCTTGGGTGCCTTATTAAATGTTAAAATGGGTCACAATGTAGCTCCATTGTATTGAATTCACCCGCCCTGATATTCAGTAAACTATTTCCTTTTGTGTTTTACATTAGAAGCCCATATGGGTTTGAAACAACATGAGGTTAAATAAACAAAAACAACATTTTAATTTCTCTTTAAATCCTTATTGTCAGATGAGTTGCGTTTAGAATTAGAAATACAATATTTTCTCAGAGAATGAAAAATTGTTAGCAGTTTTCATAATCTCTTATTGTAAATAGACTGTTTTTTGTTTATTATGTCTTTGCTTTCTGTGGTCATCTCATATCACAAGATTGTATTATTGGTTTATCTCTTTTTGGTATGTTTATATATGAAATGTTATTTGGCAGAAAGGCACCTTGCATCTTGAAATGCATTTACAGACAGTTCTTTCAGAGCATGATTGTGCCGTCGCCAAGTCTAAAGGGGCAGAATTCAGATGCTTGTCAGATCAATGTGACATTTTGCTTGTGTCATGCTCTTAAAACTACCCAAGGTGACACTTTCATTCAACAGTCAAGTGAAAGGTTGAGCTCTTTAAGAGGGATGTTCTTTACTTAAGACAGATTAGCATTTCATTTCATTTTGACTGACACATTGATCGACACCACACAGACTTGATTCTTATGATCTGCTTAGACCATTTCCTTATGTAATGTGTTGTTCTAATAAAATATTAATTTTTGTTTGTTTCCAATGAGAAAATTATTGTTGTGGAGAATGTGGACTTACTCAAGACTCTGAAAGGCTTTTGATAGGATTAAATTACATTGCATAAGCACCATTGCTTAGTTTGCAAACTTGCAAGACTATTTAGTGCCATAATTTGTAAAACTTTTATGGTGACTATCAAAGGAGGGCATAACAATTTTGGGTAAACTCGGCAGGCTTTTTATCTACTGCAGTGGCACAGATGTACACAAGGTTCTCAGTTGTTGGGACGGATAGAAGAAACTGCCAATGAGCACGAAATTTTACTGCCAAGTAGAATTAGCTCCATGGGTAAGAGCTAAATTTGTTTAGTCTGAAAATAACATCATGTGGGTCACCTCAGAACAGAGACGTTTTCGCCAGCCTGTAGTGCCTCATCCAAACCATGCTAGGAACTCAATGGGATGAAATGTCAATACAACTGGAGCAGTGTCACACATACAACTGGTATAATCTGTCACAACGTGAACCTTATTACTACTCTTTACTTATTATTAGGTGGGTGATTTGTAGAGTACTGAAAAGTCTTGTTGGCTGGATCTAAAATTAGCGTTTGACAACACCAAAAGTACACACTAGCTTTGATAAATAACTAGAATATTACTGATTTGAATTATCTACAAAATAAAAGTTCAGTAACTTTTACTGAAGTAAAAAATGTAGCACTTAAAGTTAAGAAGCCTTTTTTCTTGTATTGTTGCAACTACATGTGGAGGAAACAAAATGAAAGTGCCCCTATTATGGATTTATGAAAATTACCTTTCATGCAGTGTGTAACACAGCTCTAAGTGAATGAAAACACCCTGCAAAGTTTTAAATCTGAAAGTGCACCGTGTATAAAGTTATTGTCTCTCAAAAGAAAGAGTCGACTCTGAATCATTGAAAGGAGTCGTTTTTAAAACCCAAGCCGTCTCATGTTGACGTCAACATGAAACATTAGCATATTGCCCGCCTACTTGTTGGTCTTTTCGCTTGGTCTGAAATAAAATGCAGATTTATTCTTTGCCACTAGGTGCCGCTTTTGTAGTGGTAAAATAGCGGTTTCCCCGGTAACGCTGTACACAAAGCAGCACTGTGCTCACAAACGCAGCTTTTATTATGAAATGGAAATTAAATCGACCAATCGGACCAATCACCGCAGATCAGCATCACACAAAGGAGGGGATTTGTAAAAATGAATTGTTGAGCGAATCGTTTGGGAGTCGTTGAGCAAGTAAGGTAAAAACAAATGCATATTATAAGACAACGAAAGTGTTTTTTGACATTGCATGCATGTCAACCTGTTTTTGGGGACTCCCAAAACCAAAATATGAAGCTTTCATTACCCATAATAGGGGCACTTTAAAATTGAAAGATAATGAGGCCCGCCAAAAATTGACCTACTCGTAGTGGAAAGTGTGAAATACAGTTGCAAAATCACTTGCCGATTTTCTACTCTCTTTTTCTTTCTTTTTCAAATCTGCATGCAATTTAAAGTCGCAATGAAACAGAAGTGGAACAAAGCTTTTCTTCCATTTTACGACATGTATGGAAGCCTGTTTCTGTCAAAGAATAAAAAATGTATAAAAAAATGTGACACTTTTTCTCACAATTCTGACTTTTATTCTTGCATTTTAAGTTTATATCTCACAATTCAGACTTTTTTCAAAAAAAAATTCTTGCTGACTTTTTCTTGCTCAGAATTGTGAAATATAAGCTCAGAATGAACTCGCATTTCTGAGAAAAAA
This sequence comes from Sinocyclocheilus anophthalmus, assembly GCA_018155175.1. Taxonomy (NCBI): domain Eukaryota; kingdom Metazoa; phylum Chordata; class Actinopteri; order Cypriniformes; family Cyprinidae; genus Sinocyclocheilus; species Sinocyclocheilus anophthalmus. The sequence continues at coordinate 292,522 of JADLZN010004555.1, forward strand.
AGCACAATGGTAAGATAAAACCTTTTTCTAGCAATTCTGAGTTTATTTCTCACAATTCAGACTTTTTTCCTCAGAATTCTGAGTTCACATCTCGCAATTCTGACTTTTTCTATTTTTCTCTGAAGTCTCACAATTCAGTTTTTGTTTTACAAAGTATAAGGAAATTAAAAATAAAGAACAACATTTTATCTCACAATTGCGAGTTTATATCTCACAATTCTGACTTTTCTTCTCAGTTTAAGTGGAAGAAATGATTGGAGAAGTCCAACATACGTCACCACAGATACGTCTGTCAGCAGGAGATCAAGTTATTTTGATTAAGAATTGATGAACTGTTCACAATAAGATCAATAACATGCATTTATGGTGAATTTTTATTTCATGCCGACTTTAACTCCTAAAAAATTCCCATGTACCCTATGTCCAATCAGAAAATTATACTGCACATAAGCTGCTCTCAATTGTGAGGGACCTCTGCTAATGTAAACTATTTACCTCCAAAGTTCAAAGTCACTTCAGTCTTGTTTTAGTTTCACTTCGCCCTGGGTGATTCAAAACTAGCCTATTGATCATTGCTGATTCAAAGCAGACTTACAAATGAGACTCATTTACTGTGTGTTCACCCTTTTGTCTGACAGACCACAGTGGCTCTCTAAACAATGCATGCAGTCATTCCCATAGTCGATGGAGGTTAACTCTAAAGGCAGTCATCTGAGGTCAGGCTTTTCTCAAGGGTATGCGTCTATCTCTGCCTCTGTCCACTATGTGCCAAAGGTGGCAGCTAGATATCTCTGCCTCATAGGGCACATGAGGTCTCTCAATATAGCACCATTTGTGCCAGGCTAGAAGAGCCCCGTGGTGAGACAGCAAGACTGTCTCAATCTATTAAAATAATTTCAAAATGACATGTCAGGATGGTAATTATAGTTTGGATTTTTATAGGAATATTGCTGCTTTCACCCTAATAACAGCTCTGGATGCACATGTTTGTGGCGCTATCGCTTTTGCTTAGCCGCCAAGCTATGGTATGCAGCGGTCTGGCGGCCTTGTGTACTGAAAGCATGCCCACCTTGTGACCTCAAACATTTGGGGATGAGCAAATAAAAAGCATACCACAACAGCTTAATTGGTTGTGTGTAATGAGAGACATGTGCCAAGCATGTTTTTTGGCCTGAATGCTCACTTCAATGAGCACCCACATGTAGGATCTTACAATCAGTGTATCCACCTCTTTTTAAATGTGAGAGCGTGTGCAGCTATTTGTAACTGTGCGAGGCTTCCGGTGTCATTCGCATCTAGTTATTTTTATTAGCTTGTTATTCTGTTGATTTTGCAACTAATATTTCAGTCTTGAAATATTCAGTCAAACATTCAGTCCTGATTTTCATCAGTAGTTTGTAAACACACTTTAAGATGAGCCATATAATTTAAATGGTACATAGAATGTCAAAATTTAATCTTTTGTTAAAACCAAAGAAATACAGAGAATAAAACATGCCTGCTGATCAAAGTACAAAGACCTCTCTGCTGAACCCAAAATGTAAGCAAACACCATCTAGACAGGTGTGCTGGGGAGGAGGGGGCAGCACACGACTGTAGCTTCTTCTAGGCCAAGGTGTCCCAAACTCGTTCCTGGAGGGCCGTTGCCTGCGAGTTTTATCTCCAAATCCCAATTAAACACACCTGACCACTAATCAATGCTCTTATAGGCAACTAGAACCTCACCACAGGTGGTTGATTCAAGTTGGAGCTAAACTCTTCTGGACACCGGCCCTCTAGGACCGAGTTTGGGCACCCCTGATCTAGTGGACAAAAAATAAAGGTGAGCGTAGCTAAAACAAGATTGATTGTTGCAGACTGGCGACTAGACAGCCTATCAGCAGCATGGAAGAGTTTCATGACTTTACTAAGTATTTATCATATTATTTAAATTTATTATGATAATCATAAGCACAGTTTCTGTTTCGGGGTGTTGGAGAGGGTCAAAATTAATCTGAGGTGGCACAAATCAGATCCGAGGGGTACCCCTTGATTAAAATCACGTTCGGTTTAGATTGCTTTCTGTGTTTTGAAATCGAATTCCGGAGGTGGAGGGGTAGTCCCTTCAGATCATTGCAGGGGGGCCCTTGACACCGGGCCTGATCTGTGTACAGACGTTTTCACAAAACAAATCATGATTCACCAAAATGTCATACTAAAATGTATTCTAAATTTCTACATTTATTCAAAATTTATGGAGATCCATTACGCATTGTATAAATAGATTCAGATTTGAGACTCAAAATTTGCAAAGTTAATTGTTTGCGAACAAGTCTGACAGATTCAAAAGAACTAAAGTGAATAAAGACTCAAATTTGTGAATTTATGTAGCTTACATAACTTCTCTATACACTATTTGTTGTATAAGCATCACTATAAGTTATGTCCAGATATCTACAAACATATTACTGCATTTGTTTTTTTTAACAGCAACATAGGGGATTATAATGACAGATTAATATGGCTTTGCATCTCTTTTGCTTCTTATGATTGTTGCATTTCAGTATAAGCCCCTCCAGCATGTATTATGTAGGCCTACTACTGTACTTGATCTCCCTTATTGTTTGCATCAGTGAGCATTGTTGCCTATGGCATAAAGAATATCGGGATTAAGCCTGTTAAGGGTCAGAAAAATTGGCCTTTCACGAACCAACTGAGTAAACAAAGTTCTTTTCATGCTCTTGATTTGATAGCTAAACTTATTTGTGAATCATATATAGCCTGTTTATTGTTTTGCTGCTCAAGTCCCACTTAAGATTTAATGAAATTGCCAGGCTTTCTTGATCTTCTTCTAATGACATGGTTTGAGCATACAGGAGAGCTTACCAGTTTTGTTTTAGGGAAATGATATCCAGGCTTTTACATTAACAATGGTAGAATTAGTGCTGAATGACTACCACTTCGTTGGGTGATGTGAGCACAAGATGTGTGCACTGACAGATCTGAGCAGACACACATGCCTTGAGGCTTGCAGGAAATGCTGGCTATTGGTCAGGGTCAAATGTTACTGACATCATCACATATGAGTGACATGTCAACACAAGTGGGCTACGTCCTCATTGACCTCCTTCCGTTGGGTAGAGAACCAGATGCTGCTTTTTTTAAATATTTATTTGAGGATCTGTCAGGGTCGCCACTTAATGGGGAAGAAATTGTTCAGAAATATCAGCATTGTATTTCTGTCTTTTCCCAGACATGAACATCTGCCATTAAGAGAGATGAATGAAGTGCATATAAGCACTTTTTTAAAGACACAAAACTCATACCCAAAAATTAGAATCATACAGAAATGATCATTTATAAACAAAATCTGTTGAATTTATTTATATTTAATTCATTGAATTTATACTCAATTCATTGTAGTAACTATTTTTAATAAACTAATTTTAAATACCAAAAAGGTAATATTTAGTACACTGTAAAAATATTGCCAGGAATTTACAGGAAAAACATTTGTCAAAATGATGGCATGCTAGAATATGATATAAGCTAATTGTCTGACTTTAAAAGGGCTCATATGATGCGATTTGAATTTTTCCTTACTCTTTGGAGTGTTACAAGCTCTTGGGGCATAAAGAAGATTTGTAAAGTTGCAAAGACTAAAGTCTCATCCAAAGAGATATTCTTTATAAAAGTTAAGAGTCAACCATGCCTAGCTAAAACGCCTCTTTCTAACACATTCTAAGTCACACGATGTGGGAATTTGCCTAGTGCCGCCCAAGCTGTCACGAAAGAAAGAAGGCATACTTTACTCTCGCTGTATTATTGTTGCTTGCCGGCCATGATCCTTGACGACGTCTGTGTGTTTCGTTGTGAAGTGCGAAATACTTTGTTTGATCTTCCAAAATAGGACACTACTAGAATATCATTGTTTCGCTTGTTTTACACACTGTTCTAGAACAGTTAACCCCAATTTTCAGATGTTTGCGGCATGTTGATGGGGGACTGTTTCCTGATCCTTGGGAGAGTAGACTATCATGTCGGCATGTTTCTTACTCGCAGACGTAAGTACGGTCTTTTTTATATATAAAGAATTTCCACTGATGATTCAAACGCAAGTTTTTTTGGGCATTGTAGAGTAGGGCTTGTTGTTTGTCATTCTCTGATCACAAGTGCAGACATGGTTTTATGTTTACGTGGCGTGATGCAATGCAACGCGTGAGAAGACTGTTTAAGTCATTATAATCCGTAATTATGTTTTCACTGGATGCTACAAATGCCTCGTTTAATGGGTTTTAATGTTTTTGTCTCGTCGCTCCAGAACACAGCATCAACAGTATGTGAGGGGCATAAACATTTCCGTCACACGCTTGAGGTATTCGGCCAATCACAACGCACTGGATAGGAGCCAATCAAAGCACACCTCGCTTTTCAAAATGATGAGCTTTGTAAAAATCTACGCATTTCAGAAAGGCAAGGCATAGAGGAGAAACAATAATGTACAGTAATGTGGAAAATAATGTGTTTTTTTAACCTTAAACGGCATAAACACATTTAATTACACTAAATACACAAAATAATGTTCTTTTTTTAGTAGCATCATATGACCCCTTTAAGTTAGTTGAGCTATTCTTAGCATGAACATTACGATTTTATTTGAGCATTAAGCATGAAAATTAATCAATAACTTATTTCATATTCATACTGTAACTGTTTGTGGATGGATCTTTCACAATAGTGAAGCAACTGCTGAGATACGTCTTTGAAAGATGTGACATCATACTCGACATACAAAACACACCAATGGTAACACTCAACAAATAAAAAATACACTTACGACATAAACCAACATTACAAAATAAACAAAACAATACAAACTGCTAAAAGTGAACCAAAAACAAGTTATAGCACAAATAAAACCAACAAGAATAATAATAATAATAAAAAGAAGCTACAGCATGCTACATGCTCCATTCATGCTACATTGCATGTTGGGTGCCTTCATAGTATGCACTGTAGAAACACAGTATGATGCTGTTTGTTTAGAAGAAATTTCTGAGAGTGCAGTTAGATACAAGTGAAGACCCGCTGTGAAAGTAATGCAATTATTAACCCGGAATATACTGTAATTTCACACTAAATAATAAGTTTTTTTTTTTTTTTTATTTATTAATGAATGAATGCCTGTACTTAATTTCAATATATAATTGTGACTGAAATTTGTCACGAAGCTCACACAGAAGTCACTTTAAAATCAACTCCCACGTTTGCGGATCCCTATTGAAATTAACGTATTTTGCTTTCAAAATTTAGCAGAGAGACAGTAAATGTGACCATAACTTTACTTGCTACCCTATTTTTTTGTTGTATTATTTATTTTAATATTCCGTTTTATAAAATGTATGTTTAAATTTGTGGTTCATTAAATTGTTCTTTGTTTTGTATTATTATGTTCATCACTAGAAAATAACAAAAAAGCCCAAATTTTTATAACAGAATTGCAAAATGGAAAATCTCACAACAGGAAAGAATGCCCTCATTTTTAGGAGTTTCAGACCCTACTATGCGTGGAGAGTGTCATATGTTTGGATGTGTGTGTTTTCAGGTAACGTGTCCAACCAGAGCCCAGCTGTGATAGATGACAATAACAATCTCCCAGCAGGCGTGTGGAAAACAGGAAGAGGTGCTGAACGGCAAAGGCGGATTTAGGGTCCATGTTTCACAACAGGAAGTTTAGGGGGAAGCAGACAGTTTTGTCAGTCTCCCTGTTTTGATGAGGTCACTTGGTCCAGGCTATGTATTTGTCAGGACAATGACCATTTTAGCTGCTGAATATGTAGATTTGTAAGGCAAACAATGAATCTGATTCCACAATTGTTAATGCTAGAAAAGGCCTTTTGTGTAAGTTATAGAAGTAGTATAAATTGTTTTGTCTGGTTGCACAATACTGATTAAATGCAATGCGTTTTCTCAGTTTATTTACATCGTAACTAGTGACTATTTCTGAGTATTTAAATAATGTTAGCTCGCAAGTAGAAAGGCTACTGGCGCAGTGGGGATCAAAGTAGGGAATTGGGTCAAACTAAATAAAGCTGTTGCCACTGACATGGGCGGAACAGGTCACACAGTTACATGATCATTACAGCTTCTGTTACACTTACTCCAAAATTCACCCTAGGGTGACCCTATTCTGACTCCTCAGATTGAGTCACATGGTAACAGACCATAGCAGCAGAGGTCAAAAGCAGCTTGATTGCCCCCTCTTTTTTTTCACTGAGATATTACACCGACCTAATGAGTGGTAGCAATGACATCACATATGAAAAATTAAATTTTAACTAAGCCTATTCACACAAACAAACAAAAAATAATTTCACAAGCATTATTTACCTTGACTTTAGGATAGACCTAATTTTTAATCAGTTTCAAATGTAATTAATATTTTATGGTGGATTTGTCTATTTTTGAAAAGTCTGGCTCTTGAACGTATGTAAAGATTTCTGATGACTCCATTTTCAACATCCTGTGTCAAACCGAATTTATGCTTTCCTTCTTTCTACCATCACCAGAAAGTTGCTCATTCAGCTGTCATGGGACACATGGGTGGGGGTGGGGTCTCCATGTGTCCAGAATGACTCTAAATACAACCGAATGCACTGCATCAGGGAAAGGAGGGTGAAGGTCAGGAAGCGGCTTCATTCAAGTGCGTTTTTTGACATACATAAGGTGTTCATTACCAACATTGTGGTTTGGAGTTCATCCAGAAAAGGGGCTCTTTATTAAACTATTTCACACTAACAAACGACTCAGTCATCAAGGTAGAGATATGCATCTACAGGCAAGTCCAGTTATGCTGTTCTTATCTTATTTTTTTGGAAAGATTTTCCTCCCTTTATACAGAAAAATTATTAATACTTTGTTTTTTAACGAACACTTTTATCCAAAGTAGCAGTACAACATGGATTATAGATAGATAGATAGATAGATAAACAGACAGGTGATGGATGGATGGACGGACGGACAGACAGATGGCTGTACGGATGGACGAAGGGATAGATAGATATATATATATATATAGATGTGGACGATGGATTTATTTATTGTTTTTCATCGCTTGCTGAACCTGAATAAATATTATATAATAGATAATAATATCTCATATAATTAAATATATTATTTTAAAAATCGATAAAGTAATTACTATATCATTTTAATATTTGTTAAGCTATATTGGAGTTAAAAATATAACATTTATAATTTTTTGTCAGATTTACTGATGATTTGATGACAAGTTTTTGAAATCTATCTTTGCTGAACTTTCATGACTGGAAATAGCTGCAAGGAGGTGTTTCCAAGATGGTCTCTGATTGGATTGACTTCTTTCAGAGGGACTTTGATTTATTGCTGGGTCAGTCCCCCTGGAGCACCCTGGGGATAAGAGTCCCGCTCAAGGACACAATGGAGATAGTTCATGGAGAACCCCTCACTGGCTGAACCGGCTGAACTTGGTCATAAGCCTGGATATTTCACCACAAGACTAGACCACATCCAAACTCAGCTTCACTAGTCTGGTTCATTAGACTAATATGACTTTAACTCACTTGTTCTTTGTTTACCATCCCAAGACATAGTAAAGAGACAGTGAAGAAGCACTGGGCTGTGTGGCAACCTTTCACAGCTGGCTCTGAGAGTGCAGAGAAAGAGAACAAGCCATTCTGACTCAGCCTGGCACCGCCGGGTTGTGAGCGACACTGACAGAGTGCCGTGAACTCACTCACCCATCTACAGTGCTGCACAATGATCTGTATCCCTTAGACAAGGCCATTAATTCGCTGATAGCAGACAGTATGAGGATTTGTGCTTTGCTGCCTGCTCCACACATGCTGTGGTGAGGCGATAGATCAAGACAGGAGGATTACGGTTAAATAACCTGTCATATCAAACAGGCTAAGAGCTTTGGGACAGACAACAAGGAAGTGACATACAATCCATTGACAATCCTCTTGAGTCACAGTCAGATTTTATGGGTACATATATCGACCACTCATCATGATGGTCGTACTACCAGAGCAGAGCTTATTTTAATGAGCGTATTGTTGAGTCAGATGGGAAGCTTTTGTGAGAAATGTCTCAGGAGTTTTGTTTTTGTACTGAAAACTGATAGGAGGTGTTCAGGAGCTCTCCGAGGAAGTATTATCCAGTCTGGGTTTCAAAAATGTACCATATTGTTTGTCTTTTTGTTCAAATGAAGTTCAAATGTGGCAAACTAAAGGTAGTGACATTACTAATTTAACTGTTTTTCAGTAGCATGACAGAAATATTTAAAAAGTGGAGTTTTTCCCAACGTGTTCTGTCATGCTACACTACATTTGAAAATTAATTTACATGTGTAACGTGGGGTTTGGGTTTTGTTTCATGTTCTTGTTTTCATGTCTTTTTATTTTGTAATTTGATTTAGTAGTTGCTTCCCTTGCCCTCATGTATTTCTGCCCTGTGTTTGTGTCAAGTTCTGATTGGTTGTTATTGTCATGTGTCTTGTTCCTCATTGGTTATTGTCCTGTCATGTGGTTCTCAGTTCTGTTTGCTCATTGGTTGATTCTTGTCATGTGACCCTTAGTGTTTGCTGTAAGTAGCCCTCTTGTTGCCATTGTCTCTTGTTGTGTATTGATGTTGTAACCTGCTGTCTGTGAGTCTAGTCTGTTTCCATGCCAAGTCAAGTCTGTTTAATTCAACTCTGTTCAAGTCAAGTCTCTGTGTGGATTATGTTTGGATTTTGGATTTCACCTTGTCTGTAAATAAACTGCACTTGGGTTCTTCAACTTGCCGTTCAGTGGACTGCTCGTTACAACATGTTGTTTCAAACTCATTTGACTTCATTCTGCAGAACACAAAAGAAGATATTTTGAAGAATGTTTGTAACCAAACAGTTAATGGTAGCCATTGACTTCCATATTTTATAGACAACAAACTGAAGAAATGTATCAAAATCACTTTTCAATGTGCCACAGAAGAAAGAAAGTCATAGATTTGGAAAGGTTTGGAACGACATGAGGAAAAGTAAATGATGACAGAATTTTAATTTTAGGATGAACTATCCCTTTAATAGCACAAACTGAGATAATAATTAAAAATTGGGGCTAACAGAAATTTGATTCGTTTTAGTGAATTAATTTGTTTGGATGTTTCATTTGAGGTGGAGAATTGTTTGTTTTAATCAATTAATAGTGTGTCTATTTTATCACTTTTTCTTTTTTATCACTTTGTTAAAGTTGAAGTGAGAAATTTCATGAAATGGAACTGCAAAAATTACAGCTGTTTTGAAACCGGTTTTTTCGCCGAAAAAAAAAAAAGAGCCCCCAAGACCCCAACACCCACCTACTTCTTTGGCCGACAACAGACCGCTCCTGCCCCCAAACTTACAGCTATTGGTGACCACTGTTGATGTCGGCATTCCGAAACAAACTTGATATGTTTTGAAATGCCCACAGCGACATAGTGTTCACCTATTGTAGAGAAATTCAACCGCAATGGCTACTTTTCTTTGCATATTAATTTAAGTGTGTGGTGACTGGTGTTTCTAAGTTACATGATGAAGGGTTATTTGTGGTAGCGTCGTCGTTTGTATGTTTTTGTACATTTGTACATTATACAACTCTAAAAATCCATTTTTGGTGATAGAAATCAAGCTGAATAAAACAAAAATATCACGTACAATAAAAACTGCCTGCAACTAACTGAAACAAGTTTCGTTGACGATACAATTACTACAAGTAACATTTAAACTACATATTTAAAATATTAACTAAAACGAAATAAAAATGAAAACTGAAAATAAAAAAGCTAATTCAAAATATAAATACTACAGTGCATCTTCAATAAGTAGAATGCAATTATGGTGATGAACTATCAAAATATATTTCAAAATTGATATTTTGTATTCTTTTCCTATATTATATATATATATGACACAGGTGCATCTCAATAATTAGAATGTCATGGAAAAGTTCATATTATTTCAATAATTCAACTCAAATTGTGAAACTTGTGTATTAAATAAATTAATTGCACACAGACTGAATTAGTTTAAGTCTTTTGTTCTTTTAATTGTGATGATTTTGGCTCACATTTAACAAAAACCCCCCAATTCACTATCTCAACAAATTAGAATATGTTGACATGCTAATCAACTCAAAACACCTAGAAAGGTTTCCTGAGCTTTCAAAATGGTCTCTCAGTTTGGTTCACTAGGCTACACAATCATGGGGAAATCTGCTGATCTGACAGTTGTCCAGAAGACATTCATTAACACCCTTCACAAGGAGGGTAAACCACAAACATTAATTTTCACACCAGCGGGATGAAAACTTGATATCATTTAAAGCGTTTTAATTTAAATATGGCAGAGTCCACACCACGCTCCAGTGATAACGATACCGAGGGACAGGGTTTCTGCAGACATGAACAAGTTAAATTTAAGACTTTTTAAGACCTTTTTAATACCACCTTATATGAAATTTAAGACCTAAACATGTAATGGAAATACACATTATATTACATACATATATGCAATATTTAATGTAAAAAGAAAACAAAATATCATTGCTGTAATAAATGGTATTTATTACTATGATATACAGTGAACTTTTCATATCAGCAGACAATGTTCCATACAAAATATCCCCGCAAAATAACTGCATCGCTGAGATTTTTGGTGGAGTAAACTATTTATTCTGAAGCAATATTTTCATCAGTGTTCTATCAGCTTTTACATACTTAAATCTGCATATTTACCTTTACAAAGGCCTATTTTTAACCTTTTTAGATGTATGCATCATCTTACATGTCAAATTATTACAATTTATCAATAAATTCAATATACACTATAGAGCTGCTACCAGTCAGATTAAATAATTTACACCGCAAATAACAATAATTACAACTGCAATAAATAATGTTATGAGATTAATGTTTTAAATGCATTTATGAATATACAAATAAGAAATGTTGAGGGGAAAAATGCATACTTTTCAACAAACTTCTCAACTGAACTACCAGTAAGTGACGGTAAGTCACTTAATGAGTGAGTATTGAGTCATTCATTCAACTGATTGAGTGTGTTATCATGCTGGTATCTTAAGGACTTTCGTGGACAGCTGACTCCTAAAGTTTTTGATATTCTTCATATTCTGTGTGGTCAGTTCATATAGTTTAAATATATATTTACCCTTTTATGGGCATTTTACCTTTATAAAGCCATTTTTCTTTAAGTGTGCATTATCGTTTGAGTCAAATTCTTACATTTAATCAATTAGAATAAGACATTTGGCTGTTACCAAGCAAATGAAATCAGTATCAACCAAAATTCATCTTTGCAATCCAGACATAAGCTGCACCTGAAGTGGCATTTAGATGTGTTTACACCCTGTTTAATGCAGAACATGAATGCATTTAACCTGCAGTTACAAATGCATAAATAATGTTTGATATATTAAAGTATGAAACATTGAATACTGATTTTGAAATAATTTAAAAATGAAAGATACTTTAAATTGAATTAAAACGCGCCCGTAGGTGCAGCAAGCCATGTTAATAAGTTATTCATTGCGCCTGAAACCGAATCATTTTAACGGTTGTTCTTCGGCAACCGAACACCGTCGTGTTGTTCAAAGACGCAAAACAGCGCTGTGGCTTTGTTTGGAATTATTTTTGTTGGCGAAATAGTGCAAAAACAGGCAATATGGTGTCTAAAACGTAAGTCTCTTAATAAAATTAAGCAGTAATTAGACCAAAAATAATTAGACCCACGAATCCGAATTTAAGACATTTTAAGATTTTTTAAGGCCTTATATTAGGAAAACGTTATTTAAGACATTTTAAGGACCCGCGGACACCCTGAGAGGAACAATGTTGTTGGAATCCGTTTCAGAACATTTTTTTGCAGCTGTTGAACTGATTATAAAAACACAGCAAATCAGAATTTATCCTGATTTAAAGAGATTAAGGATTTAAATTGACAAACAAAACTACAGTGCATGTGTATACTAAACAAATAAATCAGAATAGCAAGATATAAAATCCGAATTCTGACTTTTTTTTCCCTTCGCAATTCTGAGTTTATATCTAACAATTCTCTCTTTTTTTCTCACATTATCGCTTGCAATTAGGAGACTTTTTTTCTCAAAGCATACATTTTTACTTGCAATTCTGAGGGGGGAAAAAGTCAGAATTGTGAGAAAAAAGTCTGAATTTTGAGATAAGTCACAATTACCTTTTTTATTTTTTTTTAAATGTGGTGGAAACAAGATTCCACAGTTTTGTGCAGTGAATTATAATCAAAGATATTTACAAACCAAATACTCAAACTATAAGGACAATGTAACACGTTTCCTGTTCTGCCTGTTGTGTTAATCATTTTGCACTGTTCTGATGTTCAGCTACTGGCTCTCAAACAAACATTAACCAACTGTATCTAGCTACTATAAATGGCAATAAAAGCTACTATAAATGGTTCATTCTCA